>JBBPBR010000004.1:4366688-4387564 GCA_037974775.1 Cicer pinnatifidum
AGGACAAGTTATATATGATTATAATATTAAATGTATACGTAATATTAATTTTGTGAATACTTCAGATATATTAATATTATTATGAACTCGTACATACAATACATATGCTAATATTATTATCGTAATAAATTTGTCATTTTAATAAAATAAAATTACAGTAATCCTTATCATAATAAAATTACATTAATTTTGTGAATACTTCAGATATATTAATATTATTATGTCGATTTTTAATGATTGAAATTATTATTGTAATTTTTTAGAAAGGCTGAATTAATTATTAATAACTAGGCATGAAAGCAGAATGTGCGTAATGAATGTTTTATTATTGTCGGTAGAGATTGTATTAAGAATATCTTGATATCATATTAGGAATATTTGAATTTGAGAGTTGTTGGTTTCTCAATGGCAAACACGAAATGCATAGAAAGAGAAACAAATAACAAACATATGTAGATTTGGGGTTCTATATGTCTTGGATACTATTCAGATGCAGAGAAGACAATATACATTGTATCTTGTATAGTTGGACTATAGTCTATACATAGGATGACCACTTAAAGTTTTTATTATTTTAAAATGAGACATAAATGACATTCTCATATTTGAGTCTATATTAATTAATTAATATTCAAAATAGTAATTTAATTAGTCTTATTACTTAAGTTAAGTTGATCAATAAATAATTAAGGCTCGTAAATGATAAATAAGTGATATAATTAAATAACAATATTTGTTCACCTAATTAATAATATTGAAATAGATTAATTAAATATAATATTTAATAAAAAGGTTCAACAATCCTACTTACACAATATATCTTAATAATTATATCCTAATTATTTACGCGTGCATCTTAATTCATTTTTCTTTGGATTTTTTCTTTTCAATCTGCTCCACCTCATACATTAATGGATCTCCATAGTTGTTGCCACTAATGTATAACATGACTACATCATAACAACACCACATCAATGCATTTGATAACATAGATCGATATGGATGAGTGACATGAAAATTTTATACAATGTAACCTCTAAATAATGTATATTTTTAACTGATCCAATTAGAGTCTTTAGTGAGATCAAATTAAAGTTCAACAATAAATAACCTCATAAACTTTATTTGTGTAGAAAATCATATCATTAAGTTATATTAATTTCAAATAAAGTATAGAACATAACAAAAGTGAGACTTCCACCTATCTAAAACATCTTTAGTGAAGACTGCTTTTTAAAAAAGTTCTTAAATGTCATGTATTTTATTGGTGGGTCATCTAGAATAAGTTTCAACTCTATATGTTCTATCATTCAACAATAATATGTATCTCAATACATTTTACAAATTAAATTTTGTTATTGAAATATTATACAGTTATTTATGTCACAACATAACTTTTACTATATGCAATCAAGTGAGATAAGTACTTTAGTGTTTTCTTGAATTATGATGCCCTCTTTATACAAACATTCTAATAAATAGAATTAAACATGTTGATGGTCTCTAAATTGTCATATCTTTGATTTGTGAGCATAAATTTTATTGTTCTCCTTAATAATCCTTATGTTGCATTTTCTAACAATTCAGACTTAAATTTCTTAAATATCTACCAAATGATCTTATGAAATATACGTTTCTTTTGGATACATATAAAAAATAAATAAATTACATATATACGACACTCCCCAAACAAAGCATTTGAGAAATACTAAATATTTTGAATTCTAGATTTTTCATTAGGACTACAAAAACAAATTCCCATAAGTGGTTGAGGTATTCCCAATTTATTTTCTTTCATGTCGAATATATATATTTATAAGTTTATTGATATAACCTTTTTGTCATAACTCAATTAATGATACCTTGAGAAAAATCTTTAAGAATCACAATTCCTAATACAAAAAAGCATCTAAAAATCTTTTATCACTAAACACTCCTTAGAAATATTTCTATTTTGCGCAAAAAGCTTATAAAATTGTTGACTAAATAAATTATGATACCAACAATTCTCCATAGCAACATCTCAACGTCAAATAGGACAATTATTTTATGAGATTTTGTGGCATCATTGATGAGATAACTTTCTTAACTCATGAGTTTTATTATTTTGCAAATGTTTATTGATGCTTTTGATTTTGTAATTTCAAATTACTTTTAATTTGGTGTTCGTGTCATTTTTAGTGTCGAAGTGGAAAAAAAAGCTGATGTGTCATCGATGACCCTGTTAATATTACCCATCACAATCTAACATTAATTTCCTAATAATCTTAATTAATCAACTTTTCAATTTTATTATTAAAAAATAGAAACAAAAACTGAAATTACATTTATAGAATTGGGAATTTAGGGTTTGTCTCAATTAAACACCAAGAACACACAAATTAGGAAAAGGAGAACTCGAAAAGATGAGGGTTACGTTGATTGAAAGCATGCTCTTCAAAGACGACAATGAAGAAAAAAACGGAGAACATAATGAGTGGATGAAGACGAATAGAATTTTTCGTATTCTCTATAGTTTGCTACCCCTACAAATTTGAAGGTCCATTTCATGTTGAGACCTGGCGAGAAGAGTTGAAGTTTGGGGTTATCTTGCAACATGTGAATTTCAAGGAGGTGGTTTTGTGTGTTTGATTGAGAAAAAAAGTTGGATGGGAGAAGGAGGTTGAGGGTAGAGAATTGAGGGACGACAGGGAAGAATTGTTTATTGTTTTTATTGGGTTTATGTTGAAGTTGCGAATTCTGGGGATTTGTGTTGTTGAACTTTACTTTTGGGTTATTACGAAGTTTTATTTTTATTTTCTTCAATAATAATAATTGAAAAATTAATTAAATTAATTATTATATGAGTGTTAGAGCTTCTTCAACACGGTTGACAATATGTTTAATTGTCTAATATGATATTTTTATAATTTAATAATAATAAATTTATAATTGTTATTTTTTATTAATAATAATAAATTTATGGGTGTTATTTTTTTATTAATTTATTTTATTATTTTTAATTATTTATATCATGTATTTTATATTTAATTTTATTTTAAATTAAATTTAAAATACTGTGTAATAATATTAATTAAAATGTTTAATTTAAAATTTTAAATTGTAATAAAATTAAATATAATTAAGATTTAATGTATAAATTAAAATTTAATGTATAAATTAAAATTGTGGACCTAATATGGTTTTTAAGAGTTAAACACTAAAAAAAATGAATGGATTACTTTATGGCAAGTGGACTATATTTAACAAACTTATGTTAAATTTACTGAAGTAAAAAATGAATAAGTTGCTTCAAGATGATTCGGCACACTAGATCTGACCTGTTGAAAATATATATATATATATATATATATATATATATATAATTAATTAATTAATTAATTTATCTACAATACACTATAAGAATTCTCAACTATACTAAAAATACAATTTTGTCCTTCATAAATTTAACCTTTGTAAAAATTTTAGGGTCACAATTGTAAATTACTCTAGCTTTCTGCATATAACCCAACTCCTTTAAACTTTTGTCATTTTAAAATTTTTTTGGTTTAAGCACCGCAATACTTCAACATTTATGCAAATTAAACATATTCATAGAGAAGAAAATCAAACAGATTCACAAAGAAGAAAATCGCAAATGGAACACCATAAAGAAAGAGTTGCCATAATATGTGATACAAGTCTAGTCAAGGTTTGTCACTAAAACGTTACTTGAAATTAAGTTAAGGGACCACGAATGTAATTTAACCTATATATAACATGATAAAAACCTTGAAATTATCCATGAATATACCACAACAGACATGGCTCCTTCTGGTTTGTGAGGACATGTCAAACAAGAAATCTCATTACATACATCATAGAATATATCTGCAGCCTCCCTCATTATATTCAGATTTTTTAAACAGAATTCAGCTTTTGTTTTCTCAAGGATTTGAGGTATTTCTGTCTGCAATTGCAAATTTCTACATTACCATCATTTTTTTTTCTAGAAAAAAATTAATTGTCGCATACAAGTATAAATACGTATTTAATTAAGATACAAACTTTACAATATTAAATTTTTCTGGTACTTTTGTACTTTGCTTGTAGTAGAAGACTGTTTACCTGCATGATTGTTGGAGGTATTGAATAATGGATAGCACTTTATGCACATTTTCTTAGTTCTTTAAAACACAATTTCTTAGTTCTTTAAATTATTCTTCGTAATCCACCTTCATATTCTTTTGCATTTTTTTAGATTTTTAGTTTGTACTTCTAAATGTTATTACAAACTGAAATTGCATCTTCAACTTCTTTATATTTTCTTGACTTTTTAAGTTCCAAATCTTTTGCATTTCATCTTCATAGATATATTATAATATGAAATAAATGATTAATTTTCAATTTATGTTTATAAAATTTGCATTGGTTCACAAACAAGAAATACAACACCATTGAAGGACATTAACAACTCAAAGGAAAATTGGAAAAAAGAAGTCAGGGTCACAAATTACTTCGCTATTGTTGGTAAAAATAGGAATGTGCACGATGAAGCTATTTTGATGGATCAACAGCTCTACATTTTAACTTTTTCTTTATGTTTGGTTAGCAAATATCCTCATTCTATTGGTTAGTATCTCATTTTATAAATTATTTGTTATTAAAAGACTGATCAAATACATGTTGTTATATGACAAGATGATTCTATTAAATGGAGGGGTAAACTCAAAGAGAATTAAACATACATCATCCATAACTTTCCAGTTTTTCCAAGTACCTTTCAATTCAAATATTGCCTCCATGAATTCAAAATTGTTTTCAATTCTGCTACTTTTGACGAAGAGATTGATGTCCCTGAAATCCCACCGACTCAGTATTGTTTTGTATCTTTTAGCACCATTTTGAATGGGCAGAACCCTCCTAACAACTTAATTAGTAATACTATCATTTTTTTTAATTGAATAATATATATATTTTATATTTTTCCTGTTTCAATGGATAACTTATCTTTTTTATTTATAGATATTATTGAGGTAGTGGATGAGGTCATTTCTTCAACTTCAACATCATCAACCAAAAAAACTTGTGTCACCGTCAAAATCAAAGATCTCAGGTAACAACAATATTTACATTTAATTAATATACTATACAAAACATGTTTCAAATGATATTATTCATTTGATCAGCGGAAACATCTCTACTTGCTTCCTATGGGAGACTTATGGTACACAATTCATCAATTATATTAATGCTCACCCCAACTCTGGTCCCATCATTATAATCTTTCACCATGCACGAGTCAAGCCTCCATAAGGTATTATTAATTCAACACGAGTACTAATTGCTTAATGAAAGATTTCGTTTGTTACAATTTACTTAAATGTAGTTGTTAATTAATTAGTTCTATATGGCAGGAAATAACGGGCACACAATGACTAATGCATGGAGTGGAACTTGATGTAGCTAAATATCACTAGAAGGGGGGTTGAATAGGGATTTTACTGTTTAAAAATAATTTCTAAGTGTTTTGAAAACGATCCTCTCGCTGAGGATGGCTAGCTCGAGGATGAGATTTTTCAACTAGATAGATCTAAGTTGAGCAAAGGAGTAGAAGTAAAATAAGAGAGACACACACACAATTTTATACTGGTTCACCCAAAGATGGCTACGTCCAGTCCTCACACCCTTGTGAGATTTCACTAATTCTCAAACAGATCGAACCTGAGGATGATTACAACTCGTGTATTCTTTAGCTTCACCAAGCTTACAATCAATTTCTGAATATTTCCAAGTGCAACTCACTGGGAAATTACAAAGTGATATGAGAGTGATTGATACTTAATACTTTCTCTAAAGATTTACAAAGATATAGTGTAGGATCAAAGAAAGTAAGAAGTGAGGGTGTTTTTGCTCTTGATAGCTTTAAGATGCTTGATCTTTTTATGCAAGTGTGGTGTGTATCTTCCATTGGAGAGCTTGTATGCATTTTATAGAGATCCAAGCCCTTGATGACCGTTGGACCTTATTTCAAAACAATCCAAGTCTTTCATCATATTTACGGAATTGCCATTATAGCCATCCTCACTTTTCTTGTAACTTGATCTTGACAAGTCCTTGTCAATTCTCTTTTTGCAGCAATGCACAGCTGTTATTTGACCATGTGACCTGTATTTTTCGAAGACTTTAAGGTCTTGTGATGTTCATATCATAAGCCAAGTCTTTTATGACAATTTGAAAAACCATTTGAGAAATGCCAAGGTTTTTCTTCATAATTACGAAAATGCCATTCAGCTCATTTGAATTATGCATTCCATGTTCAAGTACGAGGTAGTTGTTTTCTTGGCACTTGGGGACACGTGATGTCCTTTTCTTTTTCCTTGTTTTAAGGTTTGAATATTGTGTGAAGTCAATTTCCTTCTCTTTCTTCAATGCCTTGATAAAGCTTCACATGTGAGCTTTTTCTCTTTCCTCCATTTAATGCCTTCAACCAACATGTGATGTCCTTTTCTCTTCCTTCCTTCAAGACTATGGGAAGGCTTCACGTGAATGCTTCTTGCCTTGCCTTAAGACATGTGATCCATTTATTTGGGGCATGTTTCTTGTTACCTTTTTGTATATTTGAATTTAAATCCTTTTGTATCACATAAAGGTGCATGTAGCCTTTTGCCTAATAAGCCTAAGATGTGATATGTTGTTTTCATAAAGTGTTGGGATGCAATTCAAAATGTTGACTTTAGGCACATGCTGCTATCATCATTCACCGTGCCTTTCTTTTTCATTCTTGCAACTTTTCTTCAAAAGCCTTTCTTTAAAATAATAGTATTTTGTCTTTATTGAATGAATCAAACAACTCATTCTTTAATACCATTCAGCCCTTGTTGAATGGATTCAAATAATTCATTTTATAATACTATTGGGCCCTTGTTTAATGGATTCAAACCCGTGAGAATACAAAACTGCAGTTTCCTCAGCTCGTGAGGCCATCCTCGGCCTTTCCATACTTAGCATTTAACTTAGAATTTGCTTCTTATTCCTTAATGAATAATAACCTGTTTTCTTATGTAAATACACTCAAGAGCACAAATTAGTCTTTAAAACACAATCATAATCTTTTCATTAATTTTGTTATCATTAAAACCAAGTTAGAGAGATTTTGTCTCAACAATCTCCCCCTTTTTGATGATGACAAAATTCTTTTTAGATTATGATTTTTGTATTATGCTAGAGTGAAATAATTAAACTCCCCCTCAATCATACTAGAGATAATTTTGAAAAATTTCCCTTTTTAACATTCAAGTGAAAGCAATTTTTGAAATTATTCAATATTGAGGTAAATAGAGCATTCATAAACACCTGGAATTAATTCTAGCAACTTAGGCAACATACCATAGGTTCATGAATTCAGCCATAACAATTATAACAATTCAGCCATAACATAACAATCATAACAACATTTAAACCATCATAACAACATATAATCCATAACCATCATAACAACATATAATCCATAACCATCATAACAACAGTAAGCAAAACAAATGAGTTTAAATATGTTATCATAAGACAAAATATAATCCATAATCTTACTCCCCCTGAATTAAGTCAACATCAAAAAGCATAAAATAGATTAAAACAGAGTCTTTCAGCGGAAGATGATGAAGAGGTAGACATGGGGGCTAAAGGGAACTGGGCTGGTAGCTTAGGCGGTTGATCATGGGCAGCAGCTGATGAACCCAAATGTTTGGTTACCCATTCCAGAACGAGTCCAAACTGATTAAGGGTTTTTTGAACGTGAGAAAAGTTATCCAACATTTTCTTTTGATCTTTCCTAATCGTTTTGAGCATCTTTAAAACCTTTTTGTTTTCTGCCGATTTCATGTTGATGGTAGGATCACGGGCCTTTTTGGATTTTGATTTGTTAACCTTATCCTTGGAGAAATTTGCAACATTTGGTGACACAGAAGATTTTGATTTTTTGGGGAAATCTGGACCAGAATTAGATAAACCAATATTTGGAGAGATAGGGGAAGAGTTCAAACTTACTTGAGATGGAACAGTTGATGCCTTTTTATGCATGTTCTGATGAGGACTTTTTGAAGAGTGATGATCGTATGAGACGTTTAGATCAAAGAATAAATCCTCACCATCACCATTCTTAGCTGGAGGAGTAGCCGTATGGGTTGATGAATCCTTACTGACTTGTGGAGAATTTGGAAGTGTTGAGCCAGCAGAGTTAAAAGAGGGGGTGCGTGAATGAGATAGTGGCGAGGCAGACTTTTGTTTCTTTGAGGCAATTTGTTCTTTCTTTGAGATGGGGTTCGGTTCAGGCTTAGTAATACGCATTTGTTTAATGTTTTTCAGAGAAAAGAAATTATTGCACTGAATACTCTCTTCATCATCCAGGGGTACTTTAAAGAACTTAAAAATTTTGGTCAAGATCATTCCATAAGGAGCTGATCGACCCACAATGACAGCATTCAACATATAGCTAAAAATAATATTTCCTAGATGAAGAGGTGTTCCAGATAACAAATGATGAAGGATCAGAATGTCAAGTTCTGTTACCTTTTCATAACTCCCAGCCCGAGGTGTGATCGAGTGAACACAGATGTTGTGATAAATTCGACACATAGAAGGAAGGTTGGAAGCGATAAGAGGTTTCTTAGGATCTATCAGAATATTTTGAAGGACAGAATTTCGAGTGACCATATACTGCATATACCACGTTTCAGCAAAGCAGTGGGCTCCAGCATCTTGTATATTGAGGATTTTGCACAGAGAAGAAGGGTTTATGTCCAACTGTACTCCCTTGAGTACAAAACTGAATCCAGTGCTACCTTTACATCCATTGCAAGCAGCATAGAAGGCCTTTACTAGCCTTGGGTATTGCGGTTCATTAACTCTAAAGAAAGAGGTCCAGCCAAATTTATCAAAAATTTTTATAACATCAAAGCCACCATTTTTCAAGTTGATTAGATCAATGTGCTTGCCATGAACCACAGATTTGTGAATCCATTTGGAGGTGTAGTTTAACTCCGAATCTGTGGAGTCAAAAAGAGAGACAGGAGGTGGTTTGGATGGCCGAGATTTCTTTGAAGTCTTTTTAGGAGATTTAGTTTTTGGCCCTTTGGAAGAGGAAGGCTTGGAGGAAGATTTAGGGTTTGGTTTAGTAGAGGGGTTTCCTTTTGAACTTTCCAAGTCAATGACATGCTCAGTAAGGTCCTGGGGAATCTCTTTGTTTGAATGAACAACCCCATATTGAATTCTGGAGGACCTTCTGGGGGAAGTAGTGGGTTTTGAGGACTTCTTTGGTGTTTTGGAAGAAGGTTGAGGCGGATTAGAAGATGCCCTAGGAGGGGATACAGATTTTTGCTTAACTTCATCCCCAGCAGATTTAGAACTGGAATAGTTTTCAGAATCTGTTTCAGGATCAAAAGGGCGCATTTTTCGTTTGGCACAGGTTTTGATTCGAGCCATTGTTGTTGATAGAACTTACCCAGAGGAAGATGAAATTCGTGAAGGAAGAGAGAAAGAAACCTGAGTAATTTTAGAAAGAGAAACGTATGGAGGAGAGAGAAGAGACTTAAATTCAGAGAGAGAAAAATAAAAGAAAAATTTAATGAGACGGAGAGAGAAGAAAATTTGAATTAAAAAAAAATAATAATCAGGAGAGAGATAATTAATTTTAATGAGAGAAGTGATTGGAAACGTGAAAGGAAAGAAACAAGTGATTGATTGATGGAGAGAGAACGGGAAAGGAAGGCAGAGACGTGAAAGAGATTGAAGGAGAGCCGTTGGATGAAGTGATGATGGACTGCTTTGAATGCAGTCTGCGCAATTAAGGGAGATGGGAAATATTCATCACGTGCCAGCCATTTGACCAATGGGTAAAAGGAAGCATGCGCATAGCCTTTGATTGATTTAACAAGAGAAGGTTTTCACATAAAATGCCTAAGCTCCCCTATTTAATTTTTTACTCTATTTTAGGGATCTGATTGGCAAAGATTTTAACACATACAATTAAAATAATAAAAACCAATCAATAACACAAACAACACAAATAAATTATTTAAATAATTTTTTGAAAATTTATGATGGAGAGTTCTTCTAAGATAAACTTAAACCGATCCTCTTGGAGAGGTTTGGTAAAAATATCTGCTAATTGATTTTCAGTGTCAATAAAAATCAATTCTAAATCCCCTTTTTGCACATGATCTCTTATAAAATGATGTTTAATTTCAATGTGCTTAGATCTTGAATGTTGAATGGGATTTTTAGAAAGGTTTATTGCACTTGTATTATCACAGAGGATGGGAATTTTTGTGTACCTTAGTGAGTAATCCTCAAGTTGATTTTTGATCCATAGTAGTTGTGAGCAACATTGAGCGGCTGATACATACTCTGCTTCAGTTGTTGAAAGAGCAATGGTACTTTGCTTTTTGCATGACCAACTTATTAGTGATTTACCAAGAAATTGGCAAGCCCCACTTGTGCTTTTTCTTTCAACTTTGTCTCCCGCGTAGTCCGCATCACAATAGGCTTTAAGATCAAGATTGGAGCACTTCTTGTACCATATTCCCAGATTTATAGTGCCAACAAGATATCTAAAAATCCTTTTTACAGCCGTGAGATGAGATTCTTTAGGAGAGGATTGGAATCTTGCACAAAGACCGACTGCAAAGACTATGTCCGGTCTACTGGCTGTTAGATACAGCAAGGATCCAATCATCCCTCTGTATTCCTTTTCAGAAATTGGAGTTCCTTCATCATCTTTGTGAAGTGTGGAGGATGGGTGCATAGGAGTTCCCATACTCTTGGCTGAACTCATGTTGTATTTTTTGAGCAAATCCTTGGTGTATTTTTCTTGTGATATAAAAATACCATCCTCACGTTGTTTGATTTGTAAACCAAGGAAGAATTTCAATTCCCCCATCATACTCATCTCAAACTCACTTTGCATGAGATTTGAGAAATCTTTACACATCTTTTCATTTGTGGAACCAAATATAATGTCATCCACATATATTTGAACAATCAATAAATCTTTTTCAAGAGTCTTTTTGAAGAGAGTTGTATCAATTTGACCCCTAATGAATCCATTTTCTTTTAGAAAAGAGCTTAATCTTTCATACCAAGCTCGAGGAGCTTGCTTTAGGCCGTAAAGAGCTTTTGGTAGTTTGAACACATGATTCGGCCTCTTTATATCTTCAAAACCGGGAGGTTGACGCACATACACTTCTTCATTTAAGAACCCATTCAAAAAGGCACTTTTGACGTCCATTTGAAATAGTTTTATACCTTTATGAGTAGCATAAGCTAAGAGGATTCTTATGGCCTCAAGTCTTGCCACGGGTGCGAACGTCTCATCATAATCAATTCCTTCTTGTTGATTATACTCTTGAGCCACTAGTCTTGCTTTATTTCTAATGACTTCCCCATCCTCATTTAATTTGTTTCTAAATATCCATTTAGTCCCAATAATAGATTTTTCTAGAGGATGTGGTACAAGATTCCATACCTTGTTTCTTTCAAATTGTGAGAGTTCTTCCATCATAGCTTCAACCCAAGATTTGTCACCAATAGCTTGATCAATCATTTTGGGTTCAACTTGTGATATCATGGCCATGTTGATTGTGCTTTCCCTTAGAGAATTTCTGGTTCTAACGCCATCTTCAGTATTCCCAATGATTAGATCTGGAGGATGATATGTGACTGTTTTCCATCCTCTTGGAAGTTGCTGAGAGGTTGGGTCAGACTCATCCTCTTCGCGAGGACCGGGTACTTGAGATGTTGATTGTTCATCTTCGTCATTTTTATCCAACTTCTCTAAACACAAGTCATCAAACTCATCAAAAATAACATGCATGGATTCCTCCACAGTTTGAGTCCTAAGATTATATATTCTATAACCTTTTGACGTTGTGGAGTATCCTAGAAAAATTCCTTTATCAGATTTTGGATCAAACTTTCCCAAATTTTCTTTGTTATTTAGAATGTAGCAATAACACCCAAATATGTGAAAATAGGAAATATTTGGCTTTCTCCCCTTCCATAATTCATATGGAGTTTTGTTTAAAATTTTTCTAATGGATGTGCGATTAGAAACATAACAAGCAGTGTTGATGGCTTCGGCCCAAAAATATTTTTCAATGTTGGCTTCATTTAAAATAGTTCTAGCCATTTCTTGTAAAGTTCTATTTTTCCTTTCAACAACCCCATTTTGTTGGGGAGTTCTTGAACTAGAAAAGTTGTGTGAAATACCATTTTCTTCACAAAGATTTTTAAAGGATTCATTTTCAAATTCTCCTCCATGGTCACTTCTTACCGAAACAATTTTTGATCCTTTTTCATTTTGAATCTTTTTGCAAAAATGGTGGAATGCCTCAAAGGCTTCATCTTTATGTTTTAAAAATAGAACCCAAGTAAAACGAGAAAAGTCATCAACAATCACAAAACCATATCTTTTTCCACAAAGACTTGGAGTTTTGATAGGACCAAAAAGATCAATGTGAATAAGTTCAAGAGGATGATTTGTGGAAACAAGGTTTTTAGAATGAAAACTACTTTTAACTTGTTTTCCTTTTAGACAAGCTTCACAAACTTTGTCTTTTTCAAAATTAATTTTTGGAAGACCTTTTACCAATTCCAAATTTGCTAATTTAGAAATAGTGTTTAAGCTTGTGTGACCCGCTCGTTTGTGCCAAATCCATTTATCTTTTTCAATAGATACAAAACAAGATTCAGTGGGTAAATCATCAAGATAAAGTTCATATAAATTCTTTTTTCTTAAACCGGAAAAGAAAACTCTACCCGAGGATGAGTGTTTAACCTCACATAGAGTAGGCTTAAAAATAACTTCAAAACCACTATCACATAATTGACTAATGCTTAGCAAGTTATGTTTTAAGCCATCCACCTATTGAACATTTTCAATTTTTGCAGAATTATTCTTACCAATAATACCTATTCCTTTTATTTGAGCTTTATCATTGTTACCAAATGTGACTGATCCTCCATCCTTTATTTCTAATGTCATGAAGCAGTGCTTATCTCCCGTCATATGCCTTGAGCAACCACTGTCCAAGTACCAAGGCTTTCTTTTGCTGATTAGAGGATGAACCTGATTTAGAGTTTAAAAGAGACTTAGGTACCCATATAGCTTTGGGTCCTTGTTGGTTAGTTTTTCCTCTTTTGAGGACATTTCTTTTATGATAGCAAATAGAATCATGGTGCCCATGTTTACCACAGAATGAACAAGCTGACTTTACATTGTTAGCTTTCTTCTTAGCATGACAAATTTTGGAGGTATGCCCAAGTTTTTTGCAAAACGTGCATTTCGGCCTATCCTCATATTTTTTTGGCAAGAAAAAATTTCCATATAATTTTTTTTTTGTGAGCTTTTAAAACCAATACCAGCCTTGTCAAATATTCCAGATTGAGACCCCATTATCTTTTGAAATGTTTCTGTAGATTTGACAAAATTGGAAATATCATTTTTTAGTTCCCTAACCTCGGTTTTCAAAATTTCCTTTTCTGCATCCTCGTCAGGAGGATGAGTTTCAACTATTTTCATGTTTAAAAATTTTTGTTTCTCAGAATTTTGAAATTGAGATTGCTGCAAATCTTGAATGATTTTAACATATTCATCATTCTTTTTCTTAAGCTCCTCATTTTGTCTCTTTATCTCAACAAGTTGGTTTTTTTGAAATATACATGTTTGAGATAAAGTGTTTGAGTCATTTAAGAGGCTATCAAATTCAATTTCTAATTCTTCACAATTAGGACATGGATTAGTAATACTTACCTTCTCAGTTTCTGATTTTGTCATGAGACATAGGTTGGCCTCTTCTTCCTTTTCTTGCTCCGAGGATGATTCGTCACTATCATCCCAAGTAATCATCATGGATTTGTTTTTGTATGGAAATTTTCTAGAGTTCCTTTTGTTGAGAGGAGACTCAGTTTTGTAGTGTCCCATCTTGTTGCATCCATAACAAGTTATTGGACTTTTGTCAACTTTTTCTTTTTGAGGGGATCTTCTATTCTGTCCTCTTCTGTTTATCATCCTCTGTAGTCTTCTAGAAAGCATAGCGAGTTCATCCTCATCCTCAGACAGAGGGCACTCTATGTTTTCCTTTGTTATGCCATCTTCATTCTTCTTGGAAGATGAACTTTCTATTTGGCTGGTTTTTAGAGCGACCATTCTTCCCGTTTTGTTTGGTTTGTCCGCCAGCAACAATGGTTCATGAGCTCTTAGAGTTCCAACCAAATCTTCTAATTTCATGTTGGTCAAATCTCTTGCTTCTGTAATGGCAGTTACCAATGGCCTCCATTCTTTTGGTAAACTTCTTAGGATTTTTCTTATCCTTTCTTGAACGGAGTATACCTTTCCAAGAGATCTCAGGTTGTTTAATATGATTGTTAACCTTGAGAACATTTCATCAATAGTTTCCTCCTCCTTCATTTCGAATAGTTCGAAATCTCTTACTCCCATATCTATCCTTGCTTCTTTTACATGGCTTGATCCTTCATGATGGATCCTTAGAGTATCCCAAAGCTCCTTAGCATTTTTGCACTCTTCAACTCTATCATATTCTTCCCTGCTCAAAGCACACGTTAGAAATAAATGAGCTTTAGAGTTTAGGAGTACCTTTGCATTTTCATCCGCTGTCCATTGTGCTTGAGGTTTCTCATCGGAGGTTGCATCCGTGTTGTTGGTTCTAATGACATGATCTCCATTTTCCACAACAGACCACATGTTGTTGTCTTGTGATATGAGAAATAGCTTCATCTTGCCTTTCCAATGATAGTAATCTGTACCATCAAAGTAGGGAGGTCGGCTGGATGATCCTCCTTCGGGAATATACTTAGCTTTTGACATTTTTCTTTTTGGATCTTTTTCTCTTACACTGCTAGGTGTATTTTTTAGAGAACCTTGCTCTCATACCAATTGATGTAGCTAAATATCACTAGAAGGGGGGTTGAATAGGGATTTTACTGTTTAAAAATAATTTCTAAGTGTTTTGAAAACGATCCTCTCGATGAGGATGGCTAACTCGAGGATGAGATTTTTCAACTAGATAGATCTAAGTTGAGCAAAGGAGTAGAAGTAAAATAAGAGAGACACACACACAATTTTATACTGGTTCACCCAAAGATGGCTACGTCCAGTCCTCACACCATTGTGAGATTTCACTAATTCTCAAACAGATCGATCCTCAACCTGAGGATGATTACAACTCGTGTATTCTTTAGCTTCACCAAGCTTACAATCAATTTCTGAATATTTCCAAGTGCAAATCACTGGGAAATTACAAAGTGATATGAGAGTGATTGATACTTAATACTTTTTCTAAAGATTTACAAAGATATAGTGTAGGATCAAAGAAAGTAAGAAGTGAGAGTGTTTTTGCTCTTGATAGCTTTAAGATGCTTGATCTTTTTATGCAAGTGTAGTGTGTATCTTCCATTGGAGAGCTTGTATGCATTTTATAGAGATCCAAGCCCTTGATGACCGTTGGACCTTATTTCAAAACAATCCAAGTCTTTCATCATATTTACGGAATTGCCATTATAGCCATCCTCACTTTTCTTGTAACTTGATCTTGACAAGTCCTTGTCAATTCTCTTTTTGCAGCAATGCACAGCTGTTATTTGACCATGTGAGCTGTATTTCGAAGACTTTAAGGTCTTGTGATGTTCATATCATAAGCCAAGTCTTTTATGACCATTTGAAAAACCATTTGAGAAATGCCAAGGTTTTTCTTCATAATTATGAAAATGCCATTCAGCTCATTTGAATTATGCATTCCATGTTCAAGTACGAGGTAGTTGTTTTCTTGGCACTTGGGGACACGTGATGTCCTTTTCCTTTTCCTTGTTTTAAGGTTTGAATATTGTGTGGAGTCAATTTCCTTCTCTTTCTTCAATGCCTTGATAAAGCTTCACATGTGAGCTTTTTCTCTTTCCTCCATTTAATGCCTTCAACCAACATGTGATGTCCTTTTCTCTTCCTTCCTTCAAGACTATGGGAAGGCTTCACGTGAATGTTTCTTGCCTTGCCTTAAGACATGTGATCCATTTATTTGGGGCATGTTTCTTGTTACCTTTTTGTATATTTGAATTTAAATCCTTTTGTATCACATAAAGGTGCATGTAGCCTTTTGCCTAATAAGCCTAAGATGTGATATGTTGTTTTCATAAAGTGTTGGGATGCAATTCAAAATGTTGACTTTAGGCACATGCTGCTATCATCATTCACCGTGCCTTTCTTTTTCATTCTTGCAACTTTTCTTCAAAAGCCTTTCTTTAAAATAATAGTATTTTGCCTTTATTGAATGAATCAAACAATTCATTCTTTAATACCATTCAGCCCTTGTTGAATGGATTCAAATAATTCATTTTATAATACTATTGGGCCCTTGTTTAATGGATTCAAACCCGTGAGAATACAAAACTGCAGTTTCCTCAGCTCGTGAGGCCATCCTCGGCCTTTCCATACTTAGCATTTAACTTAGAATTTGCTTCTTATTCCTTAATGAATAATAACCTATTTTCTTATGTAAATACACTCAAGAGCACAAATTAGTCTTTAAAACACAATCATAATCTTTTCATTAATTTTGTTATCATTAAAACCAAGTTAGAGAGATTTTGTCTCAACAGAACTAAACTTCTTATCAATGAAAACACGCACCAAATCAAGGAATTCAGAAATCAGTAAGTTGACAAACTCTTTACATGTGTCTTCCAAATGTTGCAGTTATGATTTAGCCTGATTAGAGGTCAAATGATTTTAATGATATCGACCACTCATCTTCAATTACCAGTTTTGTTTATAAGTAATTTTTTTTCTATTAAGTAGTCAATTTTCAATGAATGCATGTTACTTGCAATAAATGATATAGACAACTACATTCAGGGCCGCCAACTACAAACTCATATCACATATTCATCTCAGTACACTTCACAAGAGAAGTTTATGTACAATGCCCAAGCTAAAACTCTTTTCCAAATCAAGGCTATTGGACATGTAACTATAATTTCATAACACTATTTTTATGTAGATATATACATTATTTAATTGTTACAATTTTTTTAATTACAACATGATTTTTAGGAAATGATTTGTGTCATTGTGGCAGCTTTGTCAAAGGTTGTGCTAGACAAATTCGGTTGGTTTTATCTTGGTTGCACTAATTGCAAGGTCAAAGCTAAAGAAGGGATCACAAATTAGCAATGTAAATGTGGTGTTCAGGTTGACGAACCAATTCCAAGGTATATCAAACTTTAATAGATGTTTTATTTTTTATTTTTTTTATATTTTTTATATTTTAGATATATGTAATTTCATTTGTTCTTCATAATTCAAAATATATTGTCCAATCAAAGTAAAACTAAATGGTTACAATTTTCTAACTTATAGGCATATGGAATAAAGTAGAAACAATTTGTATATTATTAAGTGTTAGTGTTACTATATGAAAGGTTTCCCGTTAATTGTCATATAAGGATATGAATTTGTTCATAAAATAAAAGCAATAGCCCATAAGAGTAGTTCAGTATTCAACCTTAATTTATTAGAATCTATAAATCAATATTAGAGTCCTTATATCAAATACTTATTGGTATCAATACTAACAACATAAAACATGTAGAAAATGATCATTGAAGTTTTCCACGACAATTGCTTTTATAACTTCCTTATGTGGGACCAGGATTGTACTTCACTACTTGGAATTTCAACACTTCAAATGAGGAAGAATGTGATTGAGGCATGTATATAATGTTTAGTCCAAGTAACTTCACAGTTTGAATATTTATTGTTTACCACATAATATAACATAACTCATTTACCTGAAACATGTTAAAGGCTGGTGATACTGACATAAGGATATATCCATCATAACTTCAAGACATAATGGGGACCACTCTAGCTTTTCGTGTAAAACTACAATCATCTTCAAAACAGTGTTATGTTAATAAGTCATAAAGTAATGCTGCACTTATGGCTGCAATTAAGACAAAATTTCAAATCGAAGAAGTATTCAAACTACATATTGCCTTATTGTATCTTCTAATTGTAATAAATTATATATATTAAAAACTGCACAACTTAAATTAATGGAAGTCCATTTTCAAAACACATCTAAAGGAGAACCGAGTCGTGAACTTCTTAGTCAATAAATACTATTTGACATTGTAAGTATATCTACATGACTCTCTACAAGTGCATCATTTTGATAAATACATTATGATTTCATAAATATTTATGACAATAATCTAATTGATTCCTACAAACTTTATGCAATATGTATCAATCATTATCAATGACTGGTAAAAATGATATTGAAAATGTTCAGTCAGCTACACCGGCTAAAAGGCCTCCAACTGATGACCAACTAGATAATGGAGGTAACGATGCAATTGCAAGTGCCCAACTATCATCATCAAAACCACTCAAGAATATTAAATGTGAATAGGAACTACAATGAAATTATATGCTACACAATAGATGATGACATCAATTATGTTAAAAACTATTATTATATGTTGTAATCCTAAGGTCTAATTATGTTTTGGTCTCATGAAGTCTGAATCATGGGATATATATTCTCAAATCATGTATTGTTGTAAACACTAAACATGAGTACACTTTTTGGTTCAATGTTATTATTATAGGATGTATGTTTAATTGATTAATGTCTTTAGGAACAGTAATATGAAAAATGTTGATATGTTGTCTATTGGAAAAATATAAACTCAATGATTATCCTTATATTTCTATATTAAAAAAATTATATATGAATAAAGAACAAATTGATTACTATCTTAAATAATAGTATTTTTTGTTGTTGTTGTTGCATAATACAACATAAGTTACACAATTAGGCTATAAAATAACTCAAACTTTCATGCTTTATAAATAATATATTACATTTTATTTTAATTAACATGTAGATTATATTACCGGATTTTGGTACAGATTATGACCTTTGATGCAGATTATGACCCTTGATGCGAAAAATTTCAAGATATGAAGTTGTCTTTCGACATTACAAAAGTTATTGATGATAATGTATGGATGACATTTCTACTATAGATTTTTTTACATGTAAAATATATTTTAGTAAACTATGATTTATTATTAGAGGTCTTAATCAATAGCATTGAAATTCTATTATTACGATGGTTTTATTGTAACTTGCATATCCATCAAAAATTGTTTTCTACATATCAATATAATTTGAGATACTCCATAACAACCACAATACTATTACTAATAAATCTTCATGAAATTTAAACTTGCACAACCACAACCACATCATAAATTATTTTATTGTGTTGTTAATAACTTTAAATATAACTAACATATTATTTTCGTTATTATCGACTACATTAATTAACTTCATTTATTTTGTTCTATTTATTATAAAAAATACTTAATTAAATAGAAATATATAAACGACACACCACCTGTGCAATAGCACGGGTATTATACTAGTTAATAATAAAAATAATAAATAACTACCCACATCCACCTTCTTTCTATATCACTTCTATCCACCTCATTTTTTTCAACCTCACTTTTCCCCCTTTTCTTTTCCTCTTTCTTCTCTTCCTCTTGGCCAACACAACTCATTCCCCCTTTTTTTTTTCTTCTTTCTTTCTCTTTGCTTATTCTCATCTACAACATATAAATCCTCAACCTTTATAATGAATTTAACATACTCAAGAGCATAATTTCTCATACTTCTATAAATTCTCTTGTTTAGGATGTTGGATTAGAGTTTGTACTCTAAGGAAGGAGAAGGGTGTCACTTTTTTTGAGGTAAATACACAACTCTAATGCTAGTATGAATATCTAGAAAAATGTCGTTTTGGTTAAAAATCTTATTTTATGTTTAGAGTAGATTTAAATGATTTTTATGGTTTCCTAGAGTGTGCTAAACTTTAGAATAATTTTTCTAAAGTCTCCAGAATATTTTTTTATTCAGATTTATCAGTCGAGGTCCTGCATGCTACTCTGAGAGTTATTGGAGAATAAACTTAAGCGATTCTCTATAGTTGTGAGTTGACGACGGTCATCGTCATATATTTTATAATGCTATAATTATTATTTTACTCTTTTTCTATGTTAAAATATTTATTTAAAAATTTGGGAAACACAACATTTAAAATTAATCTCGATTTCGTCATTTATTTATTTTAATGGTCTTTTTTATATAATATGTTATTAGTTTGATTTACGTATGAGTTAAAAGTATTTAAATATTGAATTGTTATGCGATTGAATATGTTTTCTATGAATTACAATGAAATGAGAGATGATTTTAAATACATATTTTGGGAAATCGTTGTTATAATTATGAAATCGTTAACCGCGTTAGGTGCACCTAGTTACCTCATTTTGATTAGGGAGAGTTACCTGTTAGATGGAGTCGCCCCTATGAGAAATGTCATCCGTAGGAGGAGAGGGCTCTCAATGAAATGTAAGCTCCCTAATTGATATGTGATAATGCGTTGCAGGATTGAGAGAAAAGGGTTATTCATTAGATGGAGCCACCCTAAGGGAAAAACCATCTTTAGGAGGAAAGGGTTATCAATGAGATGAAATCGCCTCTTGGCTCTCAAAAATTTGTATTTTTACTTGTTTGTTTTTTATCATGATTTTAAGGTTATTCATTTTGATTTTTCTTTGCTATTAATTGAAATTGTAATATTTCTATCTGAACAACTAAACTATAAGTTTAATGATATTATGTGTATACCATAATCGCCTCAAGATTTTAAAATAATTTTTCATGCCTTTTTTTTTTGTGTTTCCCTTCTATTTATGGTGGTTGTTGTCTCCTCACTATGTCTTTATGACTTACTCCCTTCATGTTGTTTTTTTT
>JBBPBR010000004.1:4399730-4429737 GCA_037974775.1 Cicer pinnatifidum
GTCACACAAAAAATATCTCAATTATAAAAATAAAAAATTAATAAAAAAAATTATGAAAATTCTTTTTTGACAAAAAAAAAGAATATCATTTACAGTGAATAGTACATAAAATGTCAGATATTATTTTAAATTCGTGTTTAAATATAATTTTTCATTTGGTTTAAATGTATTTTCAATCGTCTATTTTATTACATTCACCAAACGACTTTTAATACAATTTATAGGTATGGTCTCTTTTTTTTGTTTTAGTTAATTATTCTCTTTGATTTGATATACTTTACTTTAATAAGTATTGCACTCTTTTTGCTTCACATTGGATTTATTCCTTTGGATTTTTCATGTAATATTTTTAATGTGACTGCGTTGTTCATATTTGTTTATTTGAGTTTTGGCCCAGTTCCTTCTCAAACTTTTTATTTTAGTTTAATCGCAGTTTCAATCCACCTACTCTTACTGATTTACAAAATTGATCATTCTATTTTAAAAGTCAAAAGTTTTAGTCTTTTCTTTTTAACTAAAAGATGATAACTTGAGATGTTTTAAATATGTGACATATAATATGATGATTTAGAATGATTATCATTAATGACATATAAATAATTAATGCATATAGATTGTTCTATATTATAGAATTGTATGTCACGTTATTTAAAATATGTCAAATCATCATTTTTTAATTAAAAAATATGAGAGAATGACCAAAATTATCGACTTTTAAAATAAAGAGACCAATTATGTTAATTGATAATAATAATAATAATAATAATAAAAGAAAAAAAATTACAATTAAGTCTTTTTATTTCTTATTTTACAGTTAATAAATTTATTAGGATGTTACATATGATATATGATATAATATATTTCCACTTTAATTTTTGCTAACAAAATATAAAATAAAACACTTTAAAATTATAGTAATAAATAGAAGAAATAAAAAAAAGAAAATAGAGTGAATCTATACGCATGCATGCACTCATCTGACCATGATGCTGGTCTCTATTTTTTGGGGGGGTGTACTATTGAAATAACTTATTTTTTTAAAACCTATTGACATTGAAATAACTTTGAGGGTGGAAAAAGTTTCCTTTTACTTCACATCTATGTTTGTCGGCCGCAAACACACGTCTGAAAATATCCAAGTGCATCGTATGGAAATATGTTGGGTTAGGTCCAAATCCAGTGACTATGTTAATGTTGAAGATTTCTTGAATATTGAAAATGAAAATCACGAACATGGTGGGTAGACATCAATCATGTAATTAAAGTAAGTGTAACTTCACCTTAATGGAAAGTATGGCATGGTTTTATTGCATTTAATTGTTATGTATTGTGTATTTTCAATTTAAAAGATTTTCTATTTTCAGCACATCAAACAAGAATTTATAAGCAGGTCCGTCTTTGAAAGTCCTATTTGAATATAAAATATTGGGTCTTAATAAAACAATTCAATTAGATTAAATACTAATAATAATGATTTTCTAAAATCAGTAAATCACAAAATTGTAATATCAATATTGAATATATTCATAATTTCTAACATTTTGTTGTGGATGGTGGCGCTTGATAAGCTGCAGCCGCTATCACTAGTGGGATCTAGAGGGAGATGAGAGTTAAGAGAAATTAAGTTTAATATAAGTTAAAGAGAAAATAGTTTCTGTTTAGATTGTTATTTATTATGGACATACGATACAAATATAAAAATTTAAAGTGATCAATATACAAAATTAAGGATATTAATATAATTTTTTAAACTACTATAAAAAATTTGGGGCCTCCCTTGTAAAACACTTATGTTTTTTATGAAGACAAATACCAAATAATGTGATCAAAGTTGCAAGTTAAAAAAGAAGTCAAATATTCGAAGTCAACTATGGTCAAACATATATACTAGAAGTTTTATAAATGTAAAGGTACATGATGCAATCTAATATTCTTATATTTCAAATGCACATGAGAATATTTCGTTTTAGCATATGCATCAAAAGGATTTTTAAAAGTAAAAAATGCATAAGCAATATTTGAAAATAAAGTTTTTGACAAAATACAATGTTGTATTCGAATACAACATATTGTAGCCGAATACAAGTGATAAGTCAATAACTAAAACCGAACATCTGTATTCAACTACGATATGATGTAGCCAAATATAAGTGTTAAGTCAGTAGCTAAAAGTGAGCATCTGTATTCGACTATGAGATGGTGTAGTCGAATACAAGTGCTAAGTCAGTAGCTAAGACTGCACATTTGTATTCGACTACAACCTGGTGTAGTCGAATACAACAACAGTCAGTGGCAAAATTCACTTAGTTGTATTTGAATACAAGGTTTCGTATTAGAATACGATGTTGAAATTTTAAATAAAAACTGAACGTTACAAAGGTGTATTCGACTATACACAAGCTGTAGCCGAATACAACTGCGAAACAATGCAATTTTTCAATTATGAAATGGTACTGGATCATTGCATTTGTTCACCAAACCTCTAGGAACAACGACCACTAATATGAAGTGATGTCTATGGAGTATAAATACCCCATAACTTCAGTTTTAAACACATCAATCCCACTACCAAATTTTGAACAACTTTGAACAATTTTCTGAAATATTCTCAAAGTTATTTTTCATATTTCAAGTACTTGAACTATATTTTCACATCATTGAGAAATGTTCCCTAGTATACTTGAACTATTATTGGATTGATATCATTGTACAACTGTTATACTCAGATTCTTAGTCAATAACATTTGTTGAAAAATCATTGAAGTTATTGTATTGTATTTAAAGAAAGTGATGTACTTTCTTTAAGTATTCTAATCTAAGATAGTGGTGTGCTACCTTAGGAAGTGTGTTAGAAGTTTGTAGCAGAGATCCTATGGGGTGGGATTTGTACATATTCTAACAATAGTGGAAAAATCTCTTGTAGTGTGTAAGAGGACTGGATGTAACGTTGGCCATAAGGAGAATTGGGATAATATCGTTGTATTTATCATTTTTCTATCATTTGCTTTTTGTCATACAATATCTTAATCAGAAAAATCGATTATTAAATCTCAAAAAACAAGAAAAATTTTAAACACCTAATTCACACCTATCTTAGGTGTGCCTCTGTTCTTACATCCCTATCTATAGGCATGTGTCAATGTTCGGGTTGCACAAGTTGATTGTTCAATTTATAAATGATTTTAAAAATATTTTAATAAAAGTCAAATATCTCTATTGATCTAACGGATGTTATGACAATGTAAAAACTCTTTAAAGTGACACTATATATAAATTAAATCCAAAGATATTTATTTATTTTTGTTTATTAAAGTATGTGTTTATTTTATTTTAATGAGATGTTCTTAAAGTAAATTATTGTTATGGAGATAAGATAAAAACCTAATTAATGAAGATGTATTATCGAAAATAATGAAAATAATTTTTTTTTACATGTTCAATATTTCTACAAATGTAGCCAATTTACTCTCTTCAAAAAATTGTTGTCTATTAATTAACGAATAAAATTAACATAAATTTTAAGAAATAAAAATAAATAAAGTTTTACAAAGTAAACAATCCTTTATTTTTTTGTCTAACTTAAATTTCTTATTTGCAATATTTATTTGTCTCATTGTTTACCTATTTATATTACCAATGAAATAATAATTACATTTTTAGTAATATATTTTTATTTATTGTATCTCGAATATCTTATTATTAATCTAATTACTATTAAAAAAGTCTATTTTAATAAATTAAAATTCATTTTATCATTGAATCAACGCAAATCATCATTTTCTTAAAAAAATATGCACAATTGTTTTGAGACATTTATAATTAAACGGAGTGAGTAGAAATTTTAAACGAATAAATAGTCATTTTAGTAATAAAATATGTGAAGTATTTTTATTATAGTACTTAAATGTATGGAAATTTTAAATGCATCTACAATATCTCTTTCACTAATAATTTTATGAACTAAAATAAACTATGAAAAATATATTTGAAAATAAAACCGACTAACTAAAGACTTATTCAAAAAGTCGGAATAATTAACAAAAGATATATTTAAGTATGATTTTATAATTTTAATACATTTAAAAACTATTAAAAGATGGAAGCAATTGTGGCTCTCAGTCTTCACCCTCGATTTCGACGAACAAACCTTAAAAACTTCTCTTTAATTTTGCCATGTTATGTATTCGACCATCTTCAATTTATCTTGGAGATAGTTTTCATCATGTGGATTTACATTTACATATCAGTAAAACAACACCATTTATCAAACACCCGCAACCGAATAGGCAAGCAAAATCCCCCAACAGCATGATCCTAGTAGGATTAAAATGAAGGTTGGACAAGGCTACCGGACAATGGAACGAAGATCTCCCTGCTGTCTTGTGGGCATGTCATACAACACCTCACTCTACCACAAGAGAAACCCCATTCCAACTAACATATGTAGTTGAGGATGTCCTTTCCATCGAAATTAGAGAATTAATCTGGAGGGCCGCATATCCACTAGACCTCAAGAAAATGAGAGTGAACTATGCATCGAACTTGATTTCATTGATGAAGTTAGGCACATAACTGCCTTGAAAAAGCTAGCCATCAGGAAAAGTATTTTCATAAAATACAACAAAAAAGCACTTCGACACGACCTTGAAGAAAAGGACATCGTACTACATGAAAAACTTCAAGCCAATGGCCAAGGAAAGCTATCGCCTAATTAGGAAGACATATATTGAATTGTTACCAAAACCAAAAGGGGGATGATATCCTAGAAACCCTTTCTAACGACCTTGTACCTCGAACTTGAAACGCATCCAAATTGAAAAGATACTAAAGTTAGTTAGAACAAAGATATCTAGCACAACATTGCTCAAACACACCAAAATTCTAAGTTAATGTGCACAAATGCATTAACACGAGCTCACGAGTATAAACAGAATCGATTCCAAATTAGTATGTACAAACATATTAACACAAACTCGTGCGGTCACGTGAGAATGCCCAAATGAATATCTTAGCTAATGTAGTTGGTCAAAAACACTAAGAAAAATCTTTGAGAAATAAAGCAAGTAGATGCATTCTACATGTGTTTTATTTTGCATAAATTAGGTTCGAACCCAGGTCCTGCTCGCAAAACAAAGGCACTGTTTTGCCACCAGACCAATGCAATGCTTCAGTAATTTATGTGGCAGAACTAAGGATTGAAACTCTTTCCCAAGTGACATTATTTTTCCTATAAATAGGGTCACTTTTGACAAAACGTAGACATGGATTCAAGTAATTGTCATCCATTTTCTTTCACTCATTCTCATATACTAAGTCAACTTATTCTTTTCTAATGCATGAGAAAAGAATATGTAACATTATTTTGTAACATACTATTGAAAGATATTTTTGGTGTGATAGTGCAAATCATATCATGGTTTTCCAAAGTACCCTGAAAGGGAATCGCTGGTTATCTCATTTGTATCCGATTGGTGGGGGCGAATCGAACCTAAAGGCTAGTGTAAAAACACGCTTTGGAATTTGCTACATATAATGTTCATCAACAAATTCACTATTAAAGTCTTGCAACAATTGTCACCAACACAGCTCCAACAATCTTTAGGTTCAATTTTATTTTCAATCAATTGCTGCATCACTCATAGAAATGACTTCTAATTTTATGAAGTTGGAGAAATTCGATGGAGGAAATTTTATCCGTTGACAGAAAATGATGAAATTTCTCCTTACAAGTTTGAAGGTGGTGTATGTTCTGAACACCACAAGACCGCTGGAGAAGGAAGTGGAAACATTAGCAGAAACAAGAGAAAGGCAGAAGTGGGACAATGATGACTATATATGCATGGGCCATATTCTTAACGGAATGTCTGACTCCTTGTTCGATATATATCAAAGTATCATCTCTGCAAAGGAACTATGGGAGAAATTAGAGTCAAGATACATGCAAGAAGGCGCTACAAGTAAGAAGTTTCTTGTTTCTCAATTTAATAATTATAAAATGATTGATAATAAATCAGTAATGGAACAAATGCATGAGATTGAACTTATTCTTAATAACTACAAACAACATAAGATGCACATGGATGAAACCATTATTGTATCCTCCATAATAGACAAACTTCCACCTTCGTGGAAAGATTTCAAAAAATCTATGAAACATAAGAAAGAGGACATATCACTTGAGCAATTGGGTAATCACCTTCATTTAGAAGAAGAGTACCGTAAACAAGAGGATACTAAAAACCAATTTTCTCATGAAAAGGTCCATGTAATGGAGGAAGGAAATTCAAGCAAATCTTTTAAGAAAAGAAATCGAGATTTTGGTAAATCTCATGAAAAAGACAATGGTAATAATGAACAACGAAAGAAAAGCAAAGGAAGTTGTTATCATTGTGGAAAACCAGGACACTTTAAAAATGAGTGCAGGTTCTTGAAAAGGAAGAACAAAGACAAGAATTCAAGTGCAACAAAAGATAATGTTGTTGCTGTCATTTCCGAACTCAACATGATTGAAGATGTTGGTGGATAGACTCTGGTGTTACCCGGCATGTGTGCAAAAATAAAGAAATATTTAAGACCATTGATGAAGAAGATGGAAGTATTTTGTACATGGGAAATGCCTCAACTGTCCAAGTCAAAGGAAAAGGAACAATGGAGATTGAATTCACTTCTGGAAAAGTACTTACTCTTAAAGATGTATTTTATGTTCCTAATGTTAGGAAGAACTTGATTTCTGTACCTTTACTTAATAAGTTTGGTTTCAAATGTGTATTTGAGGGAGATAAATTTATTCTCTCTAAAGGTGGTATGTTTGTAGGGAAGGGTTACCTTTGTGAGAATATGTTCAAATGTAATGTTATCAGTAACTATAATAATAATATGATTTTTGCTTATATTGTTGAGTCTTGTGATTTATGAAATATGCGACTAGGACATATTAACATTAGAAAACTGAATGATATGATGAAATCAAATTTAATTCCGACTTTTGATAAAAATTTAAATTCATGTACTACTTGCATGCTAACTAAAATTACAAGACAACCTTTTAAAAGTGTTGAAAGAAGTTCTAAGGTATTAGATTTAATTCACTCTGATGTATGCGATTTACAATTAGTGGTAAAAAGTATTTTGTCACTTTCATTGATGATTACTCTAGATTTTGTTATGTTTATTTAATGCACTCTGAGAATGAAGTTTTAGACAAATTTAAAATATTTATAGCACAAGTAGAACTTCAACATGAAACTTTTATTAAGTGTTTTAGAAGTGATAGGGGAGGAGAGTTCTATCATCCTGGGTATTTTGAATCCACTAGTATTGTGCATCAAACAACTGCACCATATTCCCCACAACAAAATGGAATTGCAGAAAGGAAAAATAGGGTATTAGAAGAAATGGTGAATGCCATGTTATCCTATTCCGATTTATCTAAAGGTTATTGGGGGTGAAGCCATGCTAACTGCATGTTATTTGCTAAATAGAGTTCCCAATAAAAGGAACAAGATAACCCCATATGAACTCTGGAAGAAAAGAAAACCCAGTCTTACCTATATGAAAGTTTGGGGTTGTAGAGCAATTGTTAAGGTTCCTGAACCAAAAAGAAAGAAATTGGGAGAAAGAGAAATTGAAAGTGTATTTATGGGCTATGCTGAAAATAGCAAGGCCTATAGATTCATGGTTGTTGAATCTAATGACTCATATCCTATTAACACAATGATTGAGTCACGAGATGCAATTTTTCAAGAAAATAGATTTAACTCAATTCCACATCCCAAGGAAACTGTATGTTCTAGTGTATAAAGCCTAGAAAATAATGTATCTAATAATGATACTTTGACATGTTTAGAACCTAGAAGAAGTAAAAGAGCCAGAAAAGAGAAAGATTATGGCCTAGACTTCTTTATGTTCCTTGTAGAAGGAACAAATGATTCCAGTAACAGATATGGACCAATTTGCTACAATTTAGGGAGTGACCCAGACACATATGAAGAGGCAATAAAGTCTCAAGACTCTTCCATTTGGAAAGAAGCCATCCAAGAGGAAATGGACTCAATTATGGGGAATAAAACTTGGAAATTAGTAGACCTCCCACATGGATCCAAACCAATAGGTTGTAAATGGATCTTTAAGAAGAAAATGAAAGTTGATGGTACCATTGATAAATTCAAAGCTAGACTTGTTGCCAAAGGGTTTACACAAATAGAAGGTATCGACTACTTTGATACTTATGCACCTGTTGCAACAATTGCATCCATAAGAGTGCTTTTGGCACTAGCTTTTATCTATAAGTTTGTAATCCATCAAATGGATGTTAAAACTGCTTTCCTAAACGAAGAGTTAGATGAAGAGGTGTATATGAAACAACCTGAAGGATTTGTTATCAAAGGACAAAAACATAAAGTGTGTAAATTGATTAAATCCTGTTACGGGTTAAAACAAGCACCCAAACAATGGCAGCAAAAGTTTGATAAATTTTTGCTTTCTAATGGATATAAAATAAATGAATCTGACAAGTGTATTTATAGTAAATTTCATAATGGAAATGGTGTTATGATTTGTTTATATGTGGATGATATGTTAATCTTTGGCACGAATTAAGATGTGGTGGAGAAAACTAAAACTTTCTTATCCAAAAATTTTGATATGAAAGATTTAGGTGAAGCAGATGTGATTTTAGGAATTAAAATCATTAGAGATGGAGTAAATATTGGTTTATCTCAATCTCATTATATTGAGAAAGTGCTAAAGAAATTTGATCAATTTAATTGCAAACCTGTTTCAACTCTATTTGATCAAAATGTTAGTTTACAACCATATAAAGGATGCCCTGTGGCACAACTAGATTATTCAAAGGTAATCGGATGCTTGATTTATGCCATGACCTGTACCAGACCTGACATACATATGCTGTAGGCAGATTAAGTCGGTATACTAGCAATCCAAGTAAAGAAAATTGACAGGCTGTTAATAGGGTATTAAAATATTTAAAAGGAACAAATAACTATAGTTTAATCTATAGTGGATATCCTTCAGTTTTGAAAGGATATACAGATGCCAGTTGGGTAACTTATGTTGAGGATCATGCTTCCACAAGTGGATGGATCTTCAACCTTGGTGGAGGTGCAGTTTCTTGGGGATCAAAGAAACAAATTTGCATTGCCGAATCCACAATGGCTGCACAATTCATTGCCCTAGCTGCAGGTAGTAAAGAGGCAGAATGGCTAAGAAATTTGTTATATGTGATACCAATTTGGCCAAAGCCAATGGCACCGGTATCCATACATTGCGATAGTCAATCCACATTGTCCATAGCATATAGCCAACTATATAATGGAAAATCTAGACATATTGGTCTAAGACATAGCTATGTAAAGGATTTAATTTTAAATGGAGTATTATCCATAGTGTTTGTAAGAACTGAAAAGAATCTTGCGGATCCTTTGACGAAAGGTCTGACAAGGGACATGATGTTGAAGACATCATTGGGGATGAGACTCAAGCCCATATCTAATTAATCATCAATGGTGGAAAGTCGACTCACACTTGAGTAACATCAAGTCTTGAGTTCAATGATAAAGTACACTATTAGAATGATTGCAAGTACTTGAATATAGATAGATCCTAAAGATTGAAAGTACTTGGACCATAAGTGTAAAGTTGGAAGGTTGAGTTTTACTCTTAATAGACATATAGCATAATTTTGCTGAAATACATATTATGGGTGTATTTTTGATATAGTCTACCTATGTGAGGATGAAATGAGGCCGCTTCGAAGAGTTAAAGGGATTGACTCTTTAATTCTCATGAAAAGGGTACATGACACAAGGCCTTAACAAATGTGTCATCTTTATAATTTTTACGATAGTACCGAGATTTCATGTGTAAGTTGTGCACACTTGTTCTAATGAATAACTGGTTCAAAGCTTGTCTACCAATCTATTCGGGATAAGTGGAACCCATAGCTTACTAAGTAGTGGTTCAAATCGTAAATTAAATTACCATTATCTAAAACCATGATATTTCCAAAATTATGGGACTAAGTATATTTCGAAAATGGTGGGGTATTGTGAGATATTTCCAAAATATTGGATAATATATGTATGTATAATTGGTGGTAATTGACATGATTTAGTTGTTGGTTCAATTGGTTGTGTTCTAGAAGCAAATCTGGTATGTCCTGTGTTCAATTTCTACCTGTGTTTTGTTTTGCATAAATTAAATTTTGAACAGGCGCAACTCTTAAATAAAAATGAAAAGTCACATCTATTGGATTCAAGCCCAGGTCCTGCTCGCGAAACAAAGGCACTGTTTTGCCACCAGACCAATGCAATGCTTCAGTTATTTATGTGGCAAAACCAAGGATTGTAACTCTTTCCCAAGTGACATTATTTTTCCTATAAATAAGGTCACTTTGGACATAACCTAGACATGAATTCAAGTAATTTCCATCCATTTTCTTTCACTCATTCTCATAAACTAAGTCAACTTATTATTTTCTAATGCATGAGAAAAGAATAAGTAACATTATTTTGTAACATACTATTGAAAGATATTCTTGGTGTGATAGTGCAAATCATATCATGGTTTTCCAAAGTACCCTGAAGGGGATTCACTGGTTATCTCATTTGCATCTGATTGGTGGGGGAGAATCGAACCTAAAGGCTAGTGTAACAAAACACTTTGGAATTTGCTACATATAATCTTCATCAACAACTTCACTATTAAAGTCTTGCAGCAATTGTTACTAACACAGTTCCAACAGAAAGAGAAATTAAGTATTGTGCTTGCTCGACCACGATAGGACCAAGACTTCAACAAAATAATTCACAACCAACTATACAAAGAGAAATTTAATTAACTTCGACAACAAGATGAATCAATTGGACAATATTTCCATCCACAACAATTTTAGCTCAATCCAGCCCTTCCAAGTTAAGAACAACCCCATGATTCAAGACACATACTTGGGCAATGGTGTTGTCAAAATATTATTCTCCAACCTTCAAGAATTCCTCTTCCAAAGTGTTATCAACTTCTTGTTATCCTCCTCTGCTAGATTTAGTCTATCCACTTCTCCCTTCCACGACAAGATTTTATAGCTTTCTCAACTCTACGTAGAGGTTCCCGTTCTTCCACATATAGAATTTTTGGAGCATAATAAGCATTTCCTTGTCCCGGGTTAACTTCGCAACCCCTTCTTTCAAATGATTGTTTTCCATCATTAACCTAACGAAGATGTCAACTTTCCCTAAAAAGTAATCGATCTTGGTCTAATAACCAATCTTCCTAAGTCTCCTATTTGCGATTTGTTATGATCCTCGGATCCTAGGTCCCTAAAAACAGCCGGATCCAACGGCTAAACATAAAGCATTAAGGAGCTTAAATTCGACCAAACGACAATAAAGAAGGCAAGACATGACTCAATGACCCCTTGATCTTGGTGGCCTGTGATTGACCTTGGACGGTTCTATCGGATGTTAGGGTCGTCCTCAAAAAGCTCTTCCACATCTTTACTCATGAGGCACCGTCACTCGATTTGGAGTCCCACGACCACCTCCTTTTTTCGGTCGAACAACGTGAATGAGGACAATGGAAGTAGGAGCTAAAGAAGATCCCTTCTTCTTCCACCTCTTCTCCCCCAATGCGGTCGTCCTATGCAATGCCATCATTTTTCCTGAAAACAGAAAATATCAATAATAAGTACAACACGAAGTCAACGAAAAAGAAAACAACACGAGCGAAAAAAACAACATACGAAGGTAAATGTAAACCTCATCTGAGAACGACACGCTACAAGTTCCTGAATTTCAACAAATCTTTGTTCGAGAGAAACATTGCCATTGAGATCAACAACTTCCTTCTTCAAAGAGAGACAAAACACCAAAAGGCATTGTTGTTCCAATGAAAATGCCTATTCCAATCGAACAAAGGAAATAAGTGGATGACAATTTTTGTAACATTCTAAATTTTATAATAAAATATTTTATCATTTAAATAAGGTTTTAAGTCATTAATTTGGTGTTAAATAGTTTATTAATTTTATGATGAATTTTAAAATTATAGTTAGAATATATGATTTTCATGATAAGTATGGTGAATTTTTTTGATCTATGTGATAGTTGTTTATAAATATATGATTTTCATGATATGTGTAGTGAAAGCGTTGATCTTTGTGATCACTGCTTATGAATATTTGATCATCATGATATGTGAGGTGATATCTTTAATTTTTATGATGGTTGTTTATGAATATTTAATTTTCATGATGTGAACATGTGATATATGATCTTAGTGATATTTGAAGGAGGTGATAATTATGTATAATTGAGTTTTGAATCAATAAACATGATCTTTTTGGACTGTGTGAGAATATTTGATTTCAATAACACATCATGATGTCATGACATATGCATCTTTGTGGAAGTTGCCTTTATGGCATATTTATTTTCCTTATTGGTATAAGTTATTTTCTGCGTGGAAGTTGTCTTAGTGAAATATATTATATCTAGATCATATAGTTTTTAGGATTATGCATAGTATTGCATTGTCTAGTGATAGTTTTGTTGTGATTAATGTGTATCTAATGTGTTAACTGTTAAGACAAACTCTCAATTTAATTTTTGATGAAAATATACAAAGGTCAATTAAAATGTTAATTATGATTCTAAATGTTATGTTAATTTAACTTGTGTTTTTGAGTAGATTAATTCAAAGATAGGACTCAAACAAAGCAAATAAATCAACAATAAAAGATAAAATCTGAACAGATAAGAAAGTAGAATCAATCTCCACTAGTTAAAAGAAGTTATAGCCGCTCGATTTTACATCAATATCATTAGCATTTGGCAAGGAATAAACTGAGATAATCATATTCAAATAAACTACTCGAATCAAAAAGAGAAAAAATCACGAATTAGCAAGACTAAACAGATCTGAATCTTCTCGAGCTTAAACTGTCAAAAAAGTTAAACGATCTTGAAATGTACAAGACATCCATAGTAATCAGGAAGATATCCAAAATGATCAAGATTGAAGCTCCGAATTGATTATTAATCTCCAGAAAGATCAAAGACTAGAAATCCAGATTGATCATCAATCTCCAAAATTTTCATCAACATTATGCAGAAGTTCATCATCATTTTTCAAACTGTTTTGACAGAATGAAAACTCCAAATCAAAGCAAAGACATCAAAAAATATATTTGAAGTATAAAGGATCATTAACATAAGAGAAATTTGATCAAGAACGAAGAAATCAGTTCAGTTATATAGATTTCAAAAAGAGTTCAAAGGATGAAATATATTTATTCATATATATTGGTTTTTGTCAAAGCTGATAGAGCAGTACCAACAAATCTTTTGACCATTATTAATTGCTCTAAAATGCCTATAAAAGGAAGGGCAATGCTTAGGGAAATGGCATAATTTTAAGTGCTAACAAGTCACGAAATATCACTCACATTCACATACTTAAAACTCTCTTATTATTCAAAGAAGAATGAGTTTGATCACTTTCCATTACTCTGTTATTTTGTACTAAATTCTTTGTAAAGAATCGAATCTCAAACAACTGTTGAGGCATCTTAGATTCTATAAAAACAATCTCATCATTATTGTAAAACTGGAATTATAATTGTTTAGTATAGTTTGGGTAAATTGTAAGAAATCCTATCTAGACTGATAGATGAGTTGATTAATCTCTTTATGGGTGGAATGTATTTAAGTTTGTAACAATTCAAGATTAAAAACATAAACTGATCAAGGTTAATTTAACAAGACGTAGCCCGAGTTGGGTGAACCATTATACATCCGTGTGTGGTATTCTTTCTCTTATATCTTTATTTTTCAAGTTTGATTAATTGCTTAAGTTAAAAACATAAACTGAATTTCTGATTTTAAGCTAACCAAGAACGTTCTCCGTTTTCTGGTAAAAACCGATAACATTCTCCGTTTCAGTTTTCTTAAACCAAGATCATTCTTGAGTTGAATTTTTAGAAAATTTTTATATAGGAAGATTTACAATTCAAACCCCTTTCCTTGCAAATCGACATTGCTACTTCAATTGGCATCAGAGCTCTATCTTTAAAAGATTAAACACATAACAAGTGCTACAGTAAAGATCTAGAAGAAAAAATGCAGAAAGCAAAATACATTTTTGAAGGAGGATCTTCAAATAGACCACCTTACTTTGACAGATCTGATTATTTCTTCTGGAAGAATAAGATGCAACTGTTTTGAAATCTCAAGATACAAGAATGTGGTGCATCATTATAGATGGAGATTTCATACCAAGAGTTGATCAAAATGATTCAACCTTTGTTGTGAAGAAAGAAGCAGACTGGACAGCTGACGATAAAACCGAGGTACTCCTAAACTGTAAAGCTCAATTATTTTTATCGTGTGCTTTGAGCAGGGAAGAAAGTGAAAAAGTTGATGAATTCACAACTGCTAAAGAAGTATGGGATACACTACAAACTCATCATGAAGGAACAAGCCATGTTGAAGAAACAAGAATAGACATTGGCATAAGGAAGTTTGAGTTGTTCAAAATGAATGAAGGATAAACCATTGATGAGATGTACTCAAGGTTCACAACTATAGTGAATAAGATGCGTTCTCTTGGAAAGGCTTACTCAATATAAGACAAAGTGAGAAAGATCATGAGATGCCTTCCAACCATATGGAGACCAATGGTGACAGCCATAAGCCAAGCCAAAAATCTTGAAGGGCTTTCATTAGAAGAGCAAATTGGAACCTTAAGAGCACATGAAGTATTATTACAAGAAGACAAACTAGAAAAGAAAGGAAAAGCAATAGCCTTAAAAAATCTCAAGAAAGTGTCACATTAAAAATAGAGGAAGAACTAGAAGAAACTGGACATTAAGATGCCGATGAAGAAATTGCTCTTGTCACCAAAAGGATACATAGAATATTGAGAAGAAGAGACCGAATCAGAAAGGGATTTCAAAACAAAAATCCCAAAACAGAAGTGGACAAGATCCAAGTCACATGGTTTGGATCTAGTAAATTAGGACATTACAAAGTAGAAGACCCCTTAAATAAAAAGCCACCAGAACAATTTCCTTTTAAAAAGAGTCAATTATGGCCACGTGGGATGATTCAGAAGAATCTGATATAAAAGAAGGTGAAGAAGCCAACATATGCTTGGTGGCAAATACTGAAGAAGATGAGGTAACAAACTCTGAACCTTTCTAGTTATGCAAACAAATGGGAAAATAATTTGATAACTTGTTAAATGATTCAAACCTTCTTATTAAAAAATGTAGCTCTTTAAAAGAACAATTTTATAAAGAGAAAGAAGAAAAAGAAAAAGCTCAGGCTATGAATAATGTCCTCAACAATATCATTCAAGAACCAAAAGAAACACAACAATAGAATTTTGAATGTTAGAAAGGTTAAGAACGTTCTACAACTAAAAAGGAGAATGTTATCCTTAAAACTGAAAATGAACTTCTTAAATATGACTTGTCAAATTTTATTAAAGCCACTGAAACATTTCAAAAAATCATGGGATCTCAAGTAGAAATCTTTGATAAAGCTGGTCTTGATTTGAATCAAACTCAAAATACAAAAATGTATGAAAAAATTTTTGTTCCAGAAAGAAAGGAGGAAAAATGTAAAACCAAATGCTCAAATTGTAAAAAACTTGGACATATGGAATTTTCTTGCTATTTTAAGAAAAGAGATGAAAAGGTTAGGCTTAATTGCAGTTTTGGTCCCCTTATTTTAGCTGAATCGCGAAAGTAGTCCCCCCATTTTGTTTCTCCCCAGTTTTGGTCCCCAAATAGAATTTTGGTCCAAAATTTGATAAAATTTCATTTTTTTAAAGCCGTATTACACCATTTACGATCATATATTTTAGGTACAATTGTTGCAAATGAGATCTTGAGGCATGGTGTGACTTAAATAAATGCAAAAAAAATGAAATTTCATGAAGTTTTAGCTCAAAATTCTGTTTGGGGGACCAAAACTGCAATTAAGCCAAAAGATTAAAAGAAAAAGACTTTTTAAAGGGAAAGATCGTTCTGCAAATAAAGTTGAACCAGTTTTGAAAAATTTGCAGAAAAGAGAACGTTCTCCATGTTGTTTCCAAAATAGAGAACATTATGAGACAAAAGCAGAACTTTCTCCTGAAAATCTAGAAAAAGGAAAACGATCTGGAACTTCTTCAAAATCAAGATTAAAACCCCTTATGTAAGACATATGACTCCCTAATCATGACTTTGATATAGAGGGAGAATACTCGACATATGCCTCCTTGATCATGATTTTGATATAATGTCCAAACATACAATGTATATGCATTATTTGATTGATCTAATGGTTTGAATTGAGAAATATTTCAGGAAAATGAACAAACACTACACATTTGGACAAAACTTGGAAGTCAAGCAATCAATCAAAGATGGATGATATACTACCAGCTTGAAGAATGATGTATAAATGTGTCTAGTGTTAAGTGTGTCTATTAGGTAGACTCAATCATAATGATTTCTCATATAATATCTGCCAATGAAATCATAAAATAAGTTTTAATCAATCAAGTAATCAATCAAGTAATAAATCAATTGGGCAATCGATTGTCTAACTCACAAAATAAAAGTTTCACTAAGTTAATCGAATGGGAAATCGATTACTTAAAGGTTTTCATTAAAACCTGTGTTCTGGATTTTGACAAATCAATTGGACAAACGATTTGCACATCAATTGAGTAATCGATTATGTGATTCACAAAACCAAACTCGTACTGAGTTAATCGATTGGCAAATCGATTACAAAAATAATTTTTAATCAGACATGGGTTCTGTGATCAACGAAATCGATTGGACAATCAATTGAAATAAGTTTCTTAAGTTGCAAGTTTTGCACTAATCGATTAGGTAATTGATTGAAATAATGAACTGGTTAATCATTTATCAAAAACATATTGCATAATTGTTTGGCACATCGATTTTAACTGAATAGCTGAGCTACTGTAACAAGCCAAATTGATTGGCAAATCGATTGGAGTAAATGTTTGAGTTACAGGGAGAATTCAGCCCATTGCCAAATCGAATATGTCAATGAATGTGAGTCGATTGAGTAATCGATTGTTTTGATCTCGTTGTTTGAACAAAACACTTATAATCGATTATTCAATCGATTCTGATATAAACTTAGTATCAGTTTCTGATTTATGCATTAAAAGAATCGATTAGCAAATCGATTAGTTCTTCTATTTTCAAGATTCAAGAAAAACAAAAAACGCGATAATTGATTAGGCAATCGATTACGATGAAACTACACTTTAATAAAATCGATTGTGAAATCGACTTATCTGATGTTTTTCTGAAAATATATAAACTGATTCAATCACAAATTTGACATAACACACACATACAGAAAAATAAAAATCACGTTTCTCATAAACTCAAAACTAAAATACACTCTGAAAAGATTGTCATAGCTCACTAAAAATACATTGGCAAATAGTGTGTGAGATCTTCTTTTGTGATTGAGTCAATATTCTTAGTCGTCTTTTATCTCTTTTATAAGAACAACTATCTGTATAGAAGTTTATGGAAAATCCAGTGGTGTAAACTGGTGGTTATCTGTCTTGGTGCTTGTGTTCATCAAGAAGAAGCCTCAACTTGATCTCGTGAGGGTTTGGCGAGTAGCTCTTAGGGATAAGTTGGTATTGTAATAGAAGTGTTGTTGAGTTGGATGGATAGGCTATGATTAAGCTGGAAAGTCTATAAAAAGTAGTCAAGTCAATTATAGTGAAAGGCTGAAACCATTGTTGTTTTGAGGACTGGATGTAGGCTATCAAACTGATAGCCGAACCAGTATAAAATTCCTGGTGCACGATTTCCTTTATCTCTTCTCTTTATATTGATATTGCATGAATGTTTGTTCTTGGATGTTTGTAATTGTGAATCTTTGTTTCTGAATAATTTCTTGAAACTGTCATTGTTAACTTGGTTAATAATCTTATAAAATTAGTGAAGTCATTTCATATAATTTTTTAATAACAGAGGCCATAATTTCTAACACCTTAAAACCCAAAGGACCTAAGGTTGATATAACAACTTATGCAGGTTGGATTTGCAAATGTCAAGAGAAAGCTTTGGTTCTTGGACATTGGTTGCTCAAGACACATGGTTAGAGATAAAAACTGCTTCATGTCATTCATCAAGAAAGATGGCAGATTGGTTACTTTGGGAAACAACAATCAAGTGCAGATTAAAGGTTTAGGAACTATTGGTAAGACAAACTCTACTCAAATAACTGATGTCCAATATGTTGAAGGTTTGAAACCCAATCTTCTAAGCATAAGTAAGTTATGTGACAATGGTTTTGAAGTTATCTTCAAACCAGGAGTATGTGAAGTCAGAAAAACTGAAACAGGAGAAGTCCTCTTTTTTGGAAATATAAAGAAAAAATTATATGTCCTATATCTTGATGAACTACCTGATGAATCATGTTTTATGTACATCGATAAAGATAAATGTATATGACATAAAAGGGCTGGACATATAAGTATGAAAACAATTTCAAAAATTTCAAAACTAGATCTTGTTAGAGGATACCAAAACTCAATTTTGATAAAGATGAAATATGTGAAGCATGCACAAAAGGAAAACAAGTCAAGAGCAGTATTCATTCAAATTTTATTTTTCAAAACTACAAGTCTAGATGCAATGAAATATGGTTTTGTTATTGTTGACGATTTTTCAAGAAATACTTTGGTATTATTTTTAAAATAGAAAGATGATGCATTCGATGCATTCAATTTTTTTGCAAAAAGGTACAAAATGCAAACGAATCCAACATCATTTCTGTAAGAAATGATCATGGAGGAGAATTCATAAATGCGTCTTTTAAAACCTTCTTTGATGAACTTGACATTTCTCATAAGATATCCTATGCAAGAACTTCACAACAAAATGGAGTTGTTGAATGAAAGAATAAAATACTACAAGAAATGGCATGAACATTCTTGGAAGAATCTAATGTTGAAAGATATTTCTGGGCTGAAGCTATTAACACTTGTTGCATCCTATAATGTGTTTCCATAGGAAAAGTTATCAACAAAACCCCATATGAAATATGGAAAAACAGGAAACCAAACATTTCTTATTTTCACATTTTTGGATGTTATTGTTATATGTTAAACAAAAAATATGTTCTTGGAATGTTTTATGTAAAATCAGACAAAACAATCTTCTTAGGTTATTCAACCGATTCTAAAGGCTATAGAGTGTTTAATATAAGGACTAAAGTTGTAGAAATCAATATGCATATATTATTTGATGAGTTTGATGATTTGGATTTGAGTAAAAAAGATGACGAATAAGATGTTTAATCTGCTATGTAACAATAGAACAATATGCAGGAAACAGAGATTGATAAACAATCTTCGTTTCATTCTCCACCAAAATGTTGGAGAGTAATTTAAGATCATCCTAAAAAAAAATCATTGGAGACACAGTTGATGAGATTTGAACAAGAAAATCATTCAATAATGATGAAAATAACATGGCAATGATATATCAAATTGAACCAAAATCAATTAAAGAAGCCATAATTGATCAATCTTGGATTGAAGCCATGAAGGAAGAATTGTTGTAGTTCAAAAAAAATGAGGTATGGACCTTGGTACCTGATCCACAAGATCAAACAATCATTGGTACAGTTGGGTTTTCATAAACAAATTAGATGAAGAAGGTAAGCTTGTAAAGAACAAAGCATGATTAATTGCTCCAGGATATAACAACAAGAAGGTATAGACTATGATGAAACTTTTGCTCCAGTTACAAGGTTAAAAGCTATTCGTATACTTCTTGCATATGCATCTCATATGCTTGTTAAGTTGTTTCAAATGGATGTTAAAAGTACATTTTTAAAAGTGCATTTGAGGATCAATCAAAACCAAATCATGTTTTCAAACTTACCAGAGCTCTATATGGATTGAAACAAGCACCAAGAGCTTGGTATGAAATTTTAAGTTATTTCCTAATTAAAAATGGATTTTCCAGAGGATAAATTGACACTACATTATTCAAGAAAACTGAGAAAAATGATTTACTTATTCTTCAAGTGTATGTTGATGATATCATCTTTAGATCAACAAATGAAAAAATGTGTGAAGGATTTTTAAAACTCATGCAAAGTGAATTTAAAATGAGCATGATGGAAGAGTTAACGTATTTTCTTGGATATCAAATTAAACAATATCAAAATGATATTTTTATATGTCAAAAAAAATACATTAAAGGTCTGTTAACTAAGTACAAAGTGAATGAATAAAAAATTATGTCTACTCCTGTGCATCCATCATCTTCATTAGAAAGAGATGAAAATGGAAAATCTGTTTCAGAAAAGGAATATAGAGGAATGAATGGTTCTTTGCTTTATTTAACTGCCAGTAGGCTTGATATCGTATTCGCGGTAAGATTATGTGCTAGATTTCAATCTGCACCAAAGAAATCTCATTTAATTGCAGTAAAACGAATTTTTAGATATCTTGTTAGAACTACTGATCTTGGACTTTGGTATAAAAAAACGTCTCATTTTGATCTTATAACATATTGTGACGTTGATTACGCTGGAGATAAAATTGAAAGAAAAAGCACTATTGGAGCATGCCAGTTCTTAGGTGAAGCATTGATAAGTCAGTCTTGCAGAAAACAAAATACAATAGCTTTATCCACAACCGAAGCTGAATATGTCTTACCAACAAAATGTTGCTCACAAGTTCTTTGGATTAAAAATCAACTTGAAGACTTCTCTATAAGTTACTAAAGCATTCCAATTTACTGTGATAACACTAGTGCGATCAATTTATCTAATAATCCAATTCAGCACTCTAGATCAAAACATATTGAAATAAAACATCATTTTATTCGTGATCATGTGAACAAGAAAGATATAGAATTAATATTTGTTGATACTCAAAATCAGCTTGCTGACATTTTTACAAAGTCTCTAGTTGAGGATAGTTTCAATTTGATCAAAGAAAAACTGAAAAATTGTGAAAAACCCAAAAAATTCAAGTTAAATTATGTTTCTGCAGAAAACAGAGAACATTCATCAATCTTTGTTTTATATACATCATTCTCCGTTTCTCAACCAACATTCTCCTATGCGTCGTCACTTTCTCTCTTACATAGAAAAGACAAATCTTGGCATTTAATGCATTCTTCTTCTTGTCTTTAGAAAATGCACTAACACTCTGTCAAGTGACTTCCTGCCCCCAATTTCTTCTCCTTCCCTAGGTTCAAATCATCATTGCATTTTCTATTCAAAATCAAAAACTCTGTTGTAACTGAACCACATCAAAACCTTTCATTTTCCCTCAACTCTGTGTTCTCCAAATCCCTTTCTCAAAACACAATAATGGCGCGCACTAAGACATCTGCATGCAAAAGCGCATGTCCTAACACACCATCATCATCTTCACCATCATCAACCTCCATGAGTCGCTCACCTTCTCCACCACCAAGACCAACTACACTAGAAATTTCTTTTGACAATCTTATTAGATTACCTTTCATCCTCCCCAAAATCAAACCCTAACCCCATTAACTCAAATCATGTGTCCACAGTCCTTCCACCTCTCTACACATGTCCTCCTCCAAACCTGATTCAAGTTCCTCCACATTTCCGAAAACCTACCCTCAATCCTACAACAACCAAAAGACGCTCTATGCGTGTCCATGCAGGAATTGGAACTTCAAAATCCCCAAACACCAAACCTACGTTCTTCATCATCTTTGATTCTGAAACTGATGAATCATCTGAAACGCCTCCACATAGGACTCCAACAAATTCCTCATATCCTATCACCCCGTCTAAATCATCATTCTCATCTAAACCTACTCAATCAACACCACTAAATCAAAAACAGAGATTGATCAATGAAATTTTTTCTTCTTTCACAAAACCGTCTCAACCTTCTCCTAAAACCACCAAACCAACACCACAATGCTTGAAAATAAAAACCACTATCACATTCTCCCAATTCCTAGCCAAAAATAATATCTGAAACCCATAGAAAAGAAAAACAACTACCCCTAAACAGAAAATGAGAAATGTTGAACTCCTCGCTCCAAAATGTTCTCCAGTTCAAGAACGTTCCTCAACCCGTGTACCCTCTCCTTCACCAAACCCAGAACGCTCTCCAGTTCAAGCACGTTCTCCAGTCCATGAACCCTTTCCCTCACCAAATACAAAATGTTTTCTAACTCCAGAATGTTCCCTGTCCCCAAGCTCAGAATCTTCCCCACAATGTTCAGCTCCATCCAAAAAATCTAAACTTCACAGTCCTTCTCTCATCCATTGAAAAATCTCAAAGCTCTTCAAAGAAAAATGGGCACAACGCCCTATCGAAGTTGGAAGCTTTTTTGTCTTGGAAAAGCTGATTGTGGATGGAAATGCAGTCAAACATCATATTGATGCCTTGGGTTGGACTTCATTTTTGCAAACATCTAATGATTTTATCCAAATGTGGTTACAACTTTTTAGTGTCAAGCCAAGACATTTCATGACAAATCCCTCATCACTTCCAAAGTCAAAGGGATCGAAATAATGCTAACACCTCACATTTTGGCTTCCATTCTTGACATTCCAACATAAAGGCCTGCCATTTTTGGAAGCAAATGGTATTATGCTCGAAACATAAATCAGACAGAGGTGCTATCTAATTTGTTCCAATAAGGGTCCACTCGCTACCACTCAACCTATCTTAATCCCCTTCCAAAGGTTTTCAACAACATTAGCCAACATGTCATACTTCCCCTATGGAAGTCATGAGTATGTATCTTACAATGACGCCTTGATCATCTACCTTATTCAAAACTGCAAACATTTCAACCTTCCACACATCATCATCCACCACATGATAACTATTGCCACCAAAGATTACAAAAAGAACACAATCCCTTATGGGATGATCTTCACCAAAATATTTAGGCACTTCCAAATCCCTCTCACAAATGAGAAAAATCTCATTAAAATCACCAAGTTTTCCTCAAAAAACATATCCCACATGAGGATAGCCACATTTGAAAAGAATGCTCCTGCACCCTATTTCCCACCAAAATCATTAAAGAGGAAGCGCTCAACAAGGAGAAGAGCTGTTGTTGCACCAACCCCGACCTCACCACACCAATCACTTGAACAATCAACAAAATTAGTGGCTGAATTTGCTCAAGTATCTTCTTCACCAATCCGAGAATGTTGTGTAGAAGAGCTTATCAATCCTCCTACTTTCTCTATTTTTCCTCAACCATCAACTCTATCCTCCACAGACTTCCTCTCTTACTCACAAATACTCCACTCTCCACCACATGATTGTGTACATTACTTCCTAACCATCATGTCAACACCATGTCTCTTCTCTTTATTGCCCCACTAAAAACCAATTCCTCCATTTTTGGAATCAATCAGTTTTTAATCTTTCCAAACACTCCTGACCCATCCATCAACCAACAATCATGTTTTGATCCTTTACCCCTAGTGGCTACCTCTTTTGCCACTCTTCCATCTGTTTTCACTTCCCATATTCCCTCGACCACAGCCGTTTCTATTGCTTGTCTTACCTCCACTCATCTCTTACTCCTCCTCCCGAGGCTGAACCATCAAACACTAAAATCATGGCTGCCCTTCCAACCATTATGGCACACCAGACTCAATTGGATCAGGAAACCACTTTATTAGACACTTGGATGACAAAGCAACTTGCTACCAAACTAGGGCTGAACCCTCCCCCATTCACCCTTCTTCCACTCCTTAGCCGATCCTTGACCTTGCAAAATCTTTATCTTCTAAAGGGTCTTCTTCATCGCTTGCTAAATAGGATCTTTTGCTACTTCCTTTTTGTATTAAAAAGGGGGAGAATTAGGAACTTCTGTATATGTTGATACAAATATGACATTTTTTTTCTTTCAAATGATTTAATGGAAAATTGCTTATGTTGAAATTATATGCATGTTTTTAATCTTCTGCCATTATCACTTACTCCATCAATTGAGGGAGAGATTGTTAAGACAAACTCTCAATTTAAGAAAAAGTCAAAATTAAAATCTTAATTAACATGTTTGTCATCATAAAAAAGGGAGAGATTGTTAAGACAAACAAAGGTTAATTAAGAATGTTAATTATGATTCTAATTGTTATGTTAATTTAACTTGTGCTTTTGAGTGGATTAATTCAAAGATATGACTAAAACAAATCAAATAAATCATCAATAAAAAAAAACTAAACAAATAAGAAAGAAGAACATTCTAGATAAAATCTATGAAAACAGAGAATGTTAAAAGAAGTTTTAGCCTCTTGATTTTACATCAATATCATCAGCATTTGGCAAGGAACAAACTGAGATAATCAGATTTAAATAAACTACTCGAATCACAAAGAGAGAAGATCACAAATTAGCAAGACCAGACATATCTGAATCTTCTCCAGCTTAAACTGTCAAGAAAGTTAAACGATCTTGAAATGTACAACACATCCATATTAATCAGGAAGACATCCAAAATGATCAAGACTGAACCTCTAGATTGATTATCATTCTCCAGAAAGATCAACGACTAGAAATCCAGATTGATCATCAAACTCCATAAATTTTCATCAACATTCTACAAAAGTTCATCATCATTTTCCAAACTTTTTTAACATAATCAAAACTCCATATCAAAGCAAAGACATCAACAAATATATCTTAAGTATAAAGGATCATTAAACACAAGAGAAATTTGATCAAGAACGAAGAAATCAGTTCAGTCAAACCGATTTCAAAAAGTGTTTAATGGCTAAAATATATTTATTCATATATATTGGTTTTGTTCAATGCTGACAGAGAACTACGAACATCTCTTTTGACCATTATTAATTGCTCTAAAATGCTATAAAGGAAAGCCAATGCTCAAGGAAATGGCATAATTTCAAGTGCTAACAAGTCTCCAAAAATCACTTGCATTCACATACTTGAAACTCTCTCATTATTCAAAGAAGAATCAGTTTGATCACTTTTCATTACTCTATTATTTTGTATTGAATTCTTTGTAAAGAATTGAATCTCAAAAAAGAGTTTAGACATCTTAGATTCTATAAAAACAATCTTATCATTATTGCAAAACTTGAACTATTAGAGTTTAGTATAGTTTGGGTAGATTGTAAGAAATCCTATCAAGGCTGATAGGTGACCTGATTTGTCTCTTTCTAGGTGGAAAGGATTTAAGTTTGTAATAGATCAAGATTGATCTGAGCTAGGTGCTGTAACACCAATAAGGTTCTTCATTATTATTTTATTTTGTATTAAATTCTTTGTAAAGAATTGAATCTCAAACAAGAGTTGTGACATCTCTTATTCTATAAAAACAATCTTATCATTATTGTAAAACTTGAACTATAAGAGTTTAGTATGGTTTGGGTAGATTGTAAGAAATCCTATTAAGGTTGATAGGTGACCTGATTAGTATCTTTCTAGGTGGAAAGAATTTAAATTTGTAACATATCACGGTTGATCTGAGCTAGGTGCTGTAAAACCAAGAAGGTTCTTTCTTTTTAACACTTAGTGGAAAATCTTACAGTTGTGAGGACTCGACGTAGCCCGAGTTGGGTGAACCAGGATAAATCCTTGTGTGGTATTCTTTCTCTTATCTCTTTATTTATCAAGTATGATTAATCGCTTAAGTTAAAAACTTAAACTGAATTTCTAATTTTAAGCTAACCAAGAACGTTCTCCGTTTTTTGCTAAAAACCAAGAACGTTCTCCGTTTTCTAGTAAAAATCAAGAACGTTATTCGTTTCAGTTTTCTTAAATCAAGATCATTCTTGAGTTGAATTTTTAATTATTTTCAGGAAATTTTTAAATATGGATATTTACAATTTAAACCCCCATTCCTTGCAAATCGAAATTGCTACTTCATTAAAAATTTCTCTTTGATGATTTGATGTTATAATGAGATATTGATTTTTCTTGAGTGATTTGGAAGTTATTATTTAATATTATTTACTAGAATATTTTGATATACCTTGATATGTTTGATACATCTCTATGTTGATTACTCACCTATTCTCCTTACTTTTATTATACTATCAAAAAGATTTCCAAATTCACAATATTCATTGTTTATGTGTGTGCATTTGCTAAAACGCATTTTAGATTGTCAAGTTGTGATCATGCTCTGATAGGTGATATTGATGAGAGGTCTTCTATTGTATTTTTTGAGTTTTGAGCTAACATATATTTTTATAAATTTTTTTATAATCAAGTATTATCTTGTAATTATGTCTTTTGTCTAGGATGTAAACAATGCATTTTAAACAAAGTAGTTTATTCTATTTTATTGTTATAATAAGGGAATATAATATTATTTTGAATGGTGATGTGTATATGGGTGAATATGATACCTTCAACCATTATTTTAAATTTTATTTAAATGAAATTTGAAATGAGTTTTACCCTCATTATCGATGTCAGGAGCACCGTCATTGTCGCACGCCTGTTCACAAACTACTACTCTACACTTTTCCTTCTTGGTCAAAGGACATACAACATAGTACTTGTCCTTAAATGATTCGAGCCAACACTTCCCAATCTCCAACGTCGACACCCACAATAGCGAACCCATTCTCATCTTCGGTGGTAAAAATCGTCACCACGAGAGGTTCACAAGCTACCCAAGCGCAACTCCCCTCGTCACGTGGGAGGATCAAGTTTTGTAGAGAGGATGCTGCCTTCACCTTGTCGACCTAAAAGACAAAAGAAGATAATGAATTCGACATCTAAATCCTTCCTTTAACCTGTTGAGGTAAAAACCTTTTTAATATATGTTTTAATGACAACAAACCTTATGAAATAAATGTTTAAGTTTTATGAATGGTGATCTACTGATGATTGCACTTGTATTTTATTTAAGGAACATGAATCACATAAGTGGACAAGCAAGAAGCTATCAACAAGTGCATAAGTATCTTCTCAATTGTTATGAAAGAATATTCTTATGATGAACAAGTACATTACACTCATAAATACTCATATTAGTTCAACAAAATAACAAGAATCAACTTTAAAGCAGAAATATTTTCAAGATTGAGTGATTCATTAAGTTATTTGTTTAAAGATTGATGGAAGAACATTCAACATAATGTTTTGGTTGTTCTATTAAAGAACAATTGACAATAAGGATCTTTATGGAAGAGCGACACGCAGTAAATCAATTGGCATTTCACACATGATCTTCAAATATTTAATTAACAATTAAAGTCAATATTTGAAGGTCTACTTGCAGAAACAAACATGCATAATGTTCTGCATAATGATACCCAGATTGATGATAGAATGAAGGCAGAACATCCTGGTTCATTCTTGTTGTCTTCAACAAAAGGAGATTGATTTCCCATCGTGCAAACTAGAGAAATAAAATAGAAAGAGAAGGTGATGAAAACGAAAGTTAAATGTCCCTCCAAAATCTGAAAGGAGACTTTATATACCCAAAATAATCCAATTGTAGGAATACAAAAGGCACGAATCAACAGAGACAATTGCGTCTTTGAACAATGCAAAATTAAAATGAATAGTTTTAGACGCTCAAGTGCATGCACCCACAATACAACAAAATCGGCGATTAGCCACGATTCATTAGTCACGATCACGATGACTGTGTGTAACTTAAAAAATTTGCCACAGTTATGAACGTGGCTAAAATTATAATAAGTGCGCATTGCTTCCCTATTTTCGAATTTCGCTCGTTTTTATTTTTCCTCTTTTTTCAGATTCCCTCTTTTCTTCTTTTCCATCTAAATCCCTAAAAATCCTGAACTCAACAGTAACACCACCGTTTCACTCTTATACCATAGTTTCAACTCCTTCAACCCTAAGCCACCATACCAAGACATCGTAACACCATCATTTCAATTCCTTTCACCCTTACGTCACTATACGCCGTCGATAAATCTCTCTTATCTAATTTAGCCAATCGCGAGTTTCTCCAACATTCACTTCAGCTCCGGTGAATCCTCCATCACTTGTTTTTCCATCTTCTCTCTAAAATGGTTTTGTTTACTTCAGTTTCTCTGATTTCAGTTTTGAATTTTTTAGGTTTTAATTTTTTCAGCTGATACCGACACATAGTGACTCGTTCTTTGCAGCTTTTTGTTCAAGTTCTATTTTTTATCTTTAGGTTCTATTTTTTACAAACTTATCTGGTGATTATGTTCTTTAGAGTTGGGTATTGTTGATTTTTTAGTGATTTTTTTTATATTAATTTATGTTCATTGATCTGTATGATTTTTAAATTTTATATTTGTTGAGATTTCTTTGTCTGTTGATTTTTCATCTTAGGATAAGGAGATTGGATATTAGCTTTGTGTACAAAACACTTCTATTTTCATCTTCAATGTTGGATTTTAAATACCATCTTATTTTTGGTTTTTTTTAATCATTACATAAAAAAAAATTGTTGCTTCTGTTTGATAATAATCTATTCTTGTGTTATGTGTGGATTTCACTCATGTTTTGTTTGTTATTTTACTTGGTAGTATCTACTAGTGCTATAAGCATATATCAATGTTTGTTGCAAAATGTCAAACATTTTAAAGAGTCTTTATTTGTGTGTGGTTTGATTTAATTGTTAATATTGTGATCTTTTAAGACCATATATTTAGTTAGAGCTAATGTTTCCTTTTATCCCTTATTTTGGTCTTTTTGTCAAGTTCATATTTTGTATGATATTCTTTTTCAAAGGAAGATGAATTTGTATGTCAAGGAATCTTCATATCTTGATAAAGTTTTCTGTTTTGTCTGTACATTTGATCTTCTCTATGTTTTTCATGGTATTGTTTTTTTTTTTATATAAACAATATTTTTTTTTTTAATTTTGTGTTGTGGCGCATTACTTTGTTTAGGTTAATTTTCATGATCTAGTTTATCTACAAGTGATATATAGTCTTTGATTTTCTTTATGTAAAAGAGTAAACAGAAGAACACAATTTTCATGATCTAGTTTATCTACAAGTGATAAAGTCGTTGATTATGCATCTACATCATAAATAACTACAATTTAACTACAAGGTATTTTCAAATTACTTTTGCCATTTCAAAGGATAAAAGCCCATTTAGTTTATTTTTAATCATTTGCTTGTCTGGTTGGTTTTTTTTCCTTATCTTTCATAGGTTTGACGAAATACAATTAAGTTTTGTTCATAAACTTAAGTTCTTATTTGTTTTAAAACTTAAGTTTTGATCTCTCTTTCTAATTTTCTAGAATATAAGTTTTGATCTACGTGCAATACAATTTGTTAGATTGCTTGTGTATATAGTTTATGATTGTATATTAGTAAACCTTAATTTCTTTATATTATTATTTGATACCTCAAATGCCTTAATAATTTTATTCAAATATGAAAACATATTCATCCAACTATGATTGATAAGAGTTGGACTGACAAACCATTGAGATCAAAAGAGTTCTTAAATGGAGTAAAACAATTTTTGGATTATGCGTTTTCAAATTCTGCAATGAATGGGAAAATTTGGTGTCCTTGTATTGCATGCAATTTTAGTCATAAGGGTGATAGAGCTGAGGTGTCTAGTCATCTCTTTCAAATGGGTTTTTCAACCAAGTACACATTTTGGTACATGCATGGGGAAAAATGTAGTTGTACTTACTAACGAAAATAATAATAACATATAACACAATTAAGCTGTCAAAAAAGTATGTAATTATTACTTTATTTAACAACTCTATTTTATTATACGTTACCATTATCTTCGTTATATAGTTGTACTTCATAACGAAGATAATAATAACATATAATAAAATAGAGTTGTCAAATAAAGTAATAATTACATATTTATTTGAAAAACTCAATCTTATTATATATTATTAATATATTCATTATGAAGTAAAATTATAAAACGATGATAGTAATAACATATAATAAAATAGTGTTAAAAAATAAAGTAATAATTACTTATTTATTAGACAACTCTATTTGCT
>JBBPBR010000004.1:4430219-4480359 GCA_037974775.1 Cicer pinnatifidum
CAATAAAATGAAGATAATAAATAACATGTAATAAAATAGTGTTGTCAAATAAAATAATAATTACATATTTATTAGACAACTCTATTTTATTAAATGTTATTATTATCTTTGATTTGTAGTTGTACTTAATAATGAAAACAATATTAACATATAACAAAATTGAGTTGTCAAATAAATATGTAATTATTACTTTATTTGACAACTCTATTTTATGAAATGTTATTATTATCTTCGTTATTACATATTTATTTGACAACTCTATTGTATGAAATATGATTATTTTCTTCGTTATGAACTAAATCTATAAAACGAAGATAATACTAACTTAAAGCATAATTGAGTTGTCAAATAAATATGTAATTATAACTTTATTTGACAACTCTATTTTATTATATGTTTCTATTATCTTCGTTATGAAGCACAAATACATGACGAAGATAATAATAACATATGAAAAAATATTATTTTCAAATAAAGTAATAATTTCATCTTTTTTTGACAACTATATTTAATTATATGTTATTATTATCATCGTTTTGTAGTCATATTTTGCAATGACGATAATCCTAAATACTAAACCCTGAACCTCAAACCCAAAACCTTAAACCCTAAACTTAAACCCTAAACCCTAAATCCTAAATCCTAAACCCTAAATATGATTTTTTAAACCCTAAACACCCTAACACACTAAACCCTAATAAAATAAAGATGTAATTATTACTTTATTTGACAACTCTATTTTTTTATATGTTATTATTATCTTTGTTATAAAGTAAAACTATAAAACGAAGATAATAATAACATATAATTAATTAGAGTTGTCAAATAAAATAATAACTTACATATTTATTTGATAACTCTATTTTATTATATGTTATGGATTTTAGTCCATTTTTGTCGGGTGGTACGAAAATCGTTCGAAAAGTCCAAATGAAGATAAGGATCATGAGACCCTTATAGTATTCTTCTCCTATATTTATAATTGTGTTTGGGGTTCGGTGTTAGATTTCAAACACTAGCCATCGTATGGTAAGAAAAAAACAAATTCAAGTCCATATTTGTCAAGTGGTACGAAAATCGTCGAAAAAGTCCAGATGAAATCGTGGACCTAGAGACCCTTATATCATTCTTCTCCTAAATTTGAAACTGGCACCGAGCCATCGTCTGACCCGGAGACCCTTTTAGCATTCTTCTCCTAAATTTATAACTGTATTTTGTGTTCCGCGTCAGATTTCAAGCACTAGCCATTGTTTGGTCCTAATATATGAATATTGGTTCATTTTTGTTAGGTGGTATGGAAATCTCCCAAAAGGTCCAGATGAAATCTTGGACCAGAAGACCCTTATAGTAATATTATCCTAAATTTATAATTATGTTTCGGGTTCCGCATCAGATTTCAAACATTTTCCATTTTCTTGTCCAAAAATACGGATTTTGGTCCATTTTGGTCGGGTGGTTAGAAAATCCCATTAAAAGTTCAAATGAAATCGAGGACCTAGAGACCCTTATAGCATTCTTCTCCTAAATTTATAATTTTGTTACGGGTTTTTAGTCAAATTTCAAAAACTAGCAATTGTCTGGAGCAAATATACGGATTTTGCTCCATTATTGTTGGTTTGTACGAAAATCACCTGAAAACTCGTGATGAAACCGATGACCAGGAGACCTATATAGCATTATTCTCCTAAATTTATAACTATGTTTCGAGTTCGCGTTAGATTTCAAATACTAGCCTTCGAATCGCTCGAAAACTCTAGATGACACGTTAAATTTCCAGCACTAGCCATCGTCTGGTTCAAAAGTACGTATTTGGGTCAATTTTTGTTTGGTGTTAACAAAATCAGCCAAAAAGTCTAGAGGAAATTGAGGACCTGCAGACCCTTATAGAATTCTTTTCCTAAATTTATAATTGTGTTTCAGGTTCCGCGTCAGATTTCTAATGAAATCAAGGATTGAGAGACCCTAATAGCATTCTTCTCCTAAATTTAAAATTGCGTTTCAGGTTCCGCGTCAGATTTCAAACATTATCCATCGTCTGGTCCAAAAATACGGATTTCAATCCATTTTTGTCAGGCAAACGAAAATGGCCCGAAAAGTCTAGATGAAATCGAGGACCGGGAGACCCTTATAGCATATTTCTCCTAAATTTATAAATGTGTTTTTGGTTCTGCATTAGATTTCAAATACTAGTCATCATCTGGTCCGAAAATACGTATTTTTGTACATTTTTGTCGGGTGGTACAAAAATCACCAAAAAAGCCCAGATGAAAATACAGATTTTGGTCCTTTTTTGTGGAGTGGTACGATTTCCACCGAAAACTCCAGATGAAATCGAGGACCGGGAGACCTTATAGCATTTTTCTCCTAAATTTATTTATGTGTTTCGGGTTCCATGTCAGACTTCAAGCACTTGCCAACGTTTGGTCCAAAAATACGGATTTCGGTCCATTTTTTTCTACTGGTACGAAAATCGATGGAAAAGTCTTTATGAAATCAAGGACCAGGAGACCCCTAAAGCATTCTTCAACTAAATTTATAATTCTATTTCGGGTTCTGTGCATATTTCAACACTAGTCATCATTTGTTCTAATAATATGGATTTATGTCCATTTTTGTCAAGTGGTTCGTGTTTTCCAAAAATATGGATTTCGGTCCATTTTTGGCGTGTGGCATGAAAATCGCTTGAAAAGTGTGGATGATATTGAGGACCAGGAGACTCTTATAGCATTCTTCTCTTAAATTTATAATTGTGTTTTGGGTTCGGCGTCATATTTCAAGCACTAGCCATTGTTTGGTTCTAAAATACGAATACCGGTTCAATTTTGTCATGTTGTATGAAAATCACTTGAATTGTCTTGTTTGAAAATACGTATTTTGGTCCATTTCTGTCGGGTGCTTAAAAAATCCCATGAAAAGTCCAAATGCAATCGAGGACTTGGAGACCCTTGTAACATTCTTGTCCTAAATTTATAATTGTGTTTCAAGTTTCTTGTCAGATTTCAAAAACTAGCCATCGTCTGGTTCAAAAATAACGTCATATTGCAAACACTAGCCATCAAATTACCCGAAAACTCCAGATAAAATCGAGGAGTGCGACACGTTAAATTTTCGGATGACACGTTAAATTTCTAGCACTAGCCATCGTCTGGTCCAAATATACGGATTTTAGTCATTTTTGTCGGGTGTTACGAAAATCACCCGAAAAGTCCAGTTGAAATCGAGTACCTAAAGACCTTTATGGAATTATCTTCCTAAATTTATAATTGTTTTTCAGGTTCCACGTGAAATTTCAAACACAAGCCATTGTCTGGTCCCAAAATACGAATTTAAGTCCTTTTTATCGGGTGATACGAAAATCTCCCGAAAATTCCAGATGAAATCGAGGATTGGGAGACCCTAATAGTATTCTTCTCCTAAATTTATAACTACATCTTGGGTTTCGCGTCAGATTTCAAGCATTAGCCATCGTCTGGTCCAAAAATACGGATTTTAGTTCATTTTTGTAAGGTGGTAAGAAAATCCCCTGAAAAATCCAAATGAAATCGAGGATCGGGAGACCCTTATAGCATTATTCTCCTGAATTTATAACTGGGTTTTTGGTTATGCACTAGATTTCAAAATACTGGTCATCATCTGGTATGAAAATATGGATTTCTGGTGGGTGGTACGAAAATCACTAGAAAAGCCTAGATGAAATCGAGGACCCAAAGACCCTTATAGCATTCTTGACATAAATTTATAAATGTGGTTAGAATTTTGCGTTAGATTTCAAATACTAGCCATTGTCTTGTCCGAAAATACGTAATTTGGTCTTTTTTGTCGATTAGTACAAAAATCACCCGAAAAGTCTAGAAGAAATCGAGGACTAGGATACCCTTATAGCATTCTTTAGCTAAATTTATGACTGTGTTTCGGGTTCCACGTTAAATTTCCAAAACTAGCCATCGTCTGATCGAAAAATACAGATTTAGGTCCATTTTTGTTGGTGGTACGAAAATTGGCCAAAAATTGCTAATGAAATCGAGGACCGTGAGACCCTTATAGATTCTACTCTTAAATTTATTTTTTGTGTTTCGAGTTCCTCCTCATATATCAAACACTAGCCATCGTGTGGTCCCAAAATATGGATTTCGGTCCGTTTTTGTCGAGAGGTACGAAAATCGCCCGAAAATTCCTGATGTAAATAGGGACCTAGAGACCCTTATAGCATTCTTCTCCTAAATTTTTAACTGTTTTTTGGTTCCGCATCAACTTTCAAACACTAGCCATCGTCTGGTCCTAAAATACGGATTTCGGTCCATTATTGTCTAAAATACGAAAATTGCCCGAAAAATCCAGATGAAATCCAAGATCTGGAGACCCTTGTAGCATTCATAACTTAAATTTATAATTGGGTTTCGAATTCCATGTCAGATTTCAAACATTTGCCATTGTTTGGTCCGAAAATACGAATTTCGTTGTATTTTTGTAAGGTGGTACCAAAATCGTCTGAAAAGTCCGGATTTTAAACACTAGCCATCGTCTAGTCCAAAAATAACCGTTATGTATTAATATTATCTTCGTGATGAGGCGGTACTTATCCCCTAGGTACCGGGCTCGAATTCCACGGAAGACAAAAATGAAACCGAGGACTTATAACCGAGGACTTATAATAATAACATATAATAAAATTGAATTGTCAAATAAAGTAATCATTACAAATTTATTTAAATACTCTATTTTATTATACGTTATTATTATCTTCATTTTGTAGTTGTACTAAATAATGAAAATAATAATAACATATAATAAAATTGAGTTGTAAAATAAATATGTAATTATTACTTTATTTGATAATTATATTTTATTATTTGTTATTTTTATCATTGTTATGAAGTAAAACTATAAAACGAAGATAATGATAACATTAAATAAAATAGAGTTGTCAAATAATGTAATAATTAAATATTTATTTGACAATTCTACTTTCTTATATGTTATTATAATCTTTGTTTCGTATTTGTTTTTCATAACGAAGATAATAATAGATATAATATAATTTTATTTTCAAATAAAGTAATAATTATATCTTTATTTGACAACTTTATTTTATTACATATTATTATTATCTTCGTTTTGTAGTCATTCTTCGCAATGAGGATAACACTTAATAATAAACACTGAACCTTAAGGCCAAAACCCTAAATCCTAAACCTTAAACCTAAATCTTAAACCTAAACCTTAAACCCTGAACCCTAAACCTTAAACTTTTAACCATGAATCCTGAACCATAAACCCTAAACCCGAAATCCAAAACCCAGAACCCTAAATTCTAAACCCTAATCCCTAAACGTGATTGTTAAAACCCTAAACTTGTTTTTTTAAACCCTAAACAACCTAACACACTAAATCCTAATAAAATAGAGTTGTGAAATAAATATATAATTATTACTTTATTTTACAACTCTATTTTATTATATATCATTATTTTAATAAATTAGAGTTGTAAAATAAAGTAATAATTACACATTTATTTGACAACTCTATTTTATTATATGTTATTACTATCTTCGTTATGAAGTCAAACTATAAAATGAAGATAATTATAACATGTAATAAATTAGAATTATCAAATAAAGTAATAATTACATATTTATTTGACAACTCTATTTTACTATACGCTATTATTATCTTCGTTTTGTAGTTGTACTAAATAATGAAAATAATAACATATAACAAAATTGAGTTGTAAAATAACTATGTAATTATTACTTGATTTGACAAATCTATTTTATTATATGTTATTATTGTCTTTGTTATGAAGTAAAACTATAAAACGAATATAATAATTACATTTAATAAAATAGAGTTTTCAAATAACTTAATAATAAACTATGTAGTAGACAACTCTATTTTATTAAATATTCTTGTTATCTTCGTTTTGAGTTCTCAACATATGTATTTGATGATGTGTGGGATGCAAAAGCTAAATTGAAAAATAAAAGGTGTGAGATGAATTATAGAAGCATATGAAGGGTGCCACATAGGAATATAAGTAATATAAAACAAATGTTATGATGTGGCACATAAGTTTGTGATGTATCATTCAATAGAGTTAAGAGTTTATTTTAATATATTCTAATAGATTGGTGCTAAGGATTTGCTTATTCATGTTATAAGATTATAGAATAAAAATAGACATATAACTCGCGATGTATGGATCATTTACAAAAACAAAAACAAAATAGTTTAATTGTAATTTTAGTCTCTTTATTATTATCAATTTGGTTCCTAATTTTAAATGTCGACAGTTTTTGTTTTTCCCTCAGATTTTTGAACTAAAAAATTACGATTTGACATTTGAAATGACGTGACATATACTTCTATAATATAGAACCATCTAGATGCATTAATTATTCATATGTCATTAATTAAATTAAAAATTTGTAAAAAAATTGAAATTAAAAACTAAGTTTTTATAGCGTTTTATTCCAATTTCATGGGTGCTAATCATTCTAAATTATCTTATGTCACGTTATTTAAATTACGTCATCTTTTTTTAGTTAAAATATCATAAGAGACTAAAACTAACAACTCTTAAAATAGGAGAACAATTTCGTGAATCAGTGAAAAATAAGAGGATTAAAACTACAATTAAGTCTTACAAAAACAATGCAAAGAAAAGTCATATATTGAGGGTAATTCTCAACATCATATAAATACACACAATAGATACCTAAACATGAAATACTCCCATCAATGACAAACACTATGTTTAAAATCGATATTTAATCAGACTGTAAACAACATATTGCAAACTATAAATATTTCTAAAGAGAATAAATAAAATTTTAAAATTACTAGCAAATGTAAACTTCGCTTTGTGTGAAGATTCCATCACCATATCATTCTAGTACCTACAAGTTACAAACCATAACTATATAACAAAAATAAGATCTTAAGCATTGAAAATGTGAACTTAATATGATAGTTTAAACGTATCTTACCTAGCCACATTAACAATAGGATATAGATATAATGAAATATTTTAAACTTACAATAAACAAAGTAAATTAAAAAAGAAAGGCAGAGACAATTGTGGCAGCTCTAACATTTCTGCTATAATAATTGTCCTTCTCTTAAGTGTACATTCATGGCTATTGTCGCGTGCCCATCACTTCAGAATGTCTTTCAACACAATCATTAGAGATTACAGAGGAACAGAATGTGAGTTCAATTTTGCAATAATATATTATGAAACATTCAAGAGTTCTAAAGACCATGACAGTTAAGACTCTTTGTATTCCAAAGTACAATTTGTTAATGAAATTATCTTCATGCACAAAGGGCTCTGCAATATGTAAACTTGTATTTGATTAATGATGCAGATTATAGTATCTGTTTATCACTACAAACTGGATTTTAACGAGATTTATGAGGAATAAAGGAGGGTGTTTGTAAACTTTACTTGCTAGAGTAGACATTATGCTTTTCAGCTGCGACTTACACGAATTCATTGATTACATTCAATTAATTTATTTTTTAAAATTGTTTTCGATATTGACGTGTCAGTGTCGTGTCTAGTGTACGGGTAAGATTAGTGCTTTATATTTTGTTTGAATATTTGCTGATGTTATATTATAACTCACATTATGCCTGACACACTGTTTACCAATGTTATGTTACAACTCACTTTACAACTACAATGAAGTAAAGTTGTAATTTGAAAAGATTGGGGTTATTGAACTAACCTGTTGTAGCTTCTGTTTGTATTTTTTGCTTCAAAACATTATAATTAAGAGACATTTTAATTTATGATTGATCCACTCTTTCATTATACACTCTAAATCGGTCTCTAACAAAAAGTGTCATTCCAAATAGTCGTCTAAAAAAAGAAAGTCTTAAGATGATCGTTGACAATTATAAATGGGAGACATGTTAGTTTCTGTTTAGTTTAGTTTCTATTAAGTATAATTTGAAATTTAGAATAATTTACATAAGTCATAATATCTTTTGAAAATTCTAGAACTATATTAAATATAGAAAAACGTAGAAAATATCTACTAGTATGTATTAATTAAGAAAGTCATAGAAGTAGATCTAGAGTTCTCTTATTACTTATAAATATCTTCTTGTACTTAACTTTTAAAAAGAAGTAAGTGGTATGTTTTCTATTAGAAACACGTCTCTTCCTCTATCAAAGTGGTATCCAGAGTTTATTTGAGAGAATTATTGTGCAAATAAAGTTGATAGTTAGCAACTCATGCCTACACCAAATTTTTACTTTCCTATTCTTTCAAAAGAGAATTATAAAAATAGTGTTTTCGCATGAAATCTTTGCTTGACTATCAAGTGTATGGGAGATTGTGGAGAAAGGTTATGAGAAGCCATGAGATGAAAAAAGTTTGTCTCAAAATGAGAACGAAGCATTGGCAAAGATGAAAGATCAACTTGCTCTCACCTTCATTTATCAATGTTTAGATGATTCTATTTTTGACAAGGTTGCCGATGCTACTACCTCAAAGGAAGGTTGAGAGATTTTTGGAGAAATCATTTCAAGCCTTTGACAAAGTGAAGAAGATAAAGCTTCAATCTTTAAAGGGAGAATTTGAAGCTTTGAAGAAGAAGGATTTTGAATCCATTTCAGATTATTGCTCAAGGGTGCAATTGTTAATCGAATAAAGTGATCTGGAGATAAAATAGAAGATATTTGTGTGGCGGAGAAATTTTTTCGTTCCTTGACTCATAAGTTTGATTATGTGGTATATGTTATTGATGAGTCAAAAGGTCTTGACTCAATATCTATTGAAAAGTTAAAAGGTTCTTTACAAGTTAAAGAAGAAAGAGTGAAAAAAAAAAAAAAACAAGAGCCATTAGAGCAAGTTCTCCAGATCAAAGCTTCGTTGAAGTATGTTGGGGGAAGAGGAAGAGATTATAGTTATTATCAAAGTAAAATGAGGTATGCTAAATTTAAAGTTGAATGCTCTAATTGTCATAAATTTGGTCATTTGTCTTGGGGTTGTTGTAGTGCTCCTTATCAAGAAAAAGCTAATTTTGCTAATGAAGATGAAGAATTTACTTTGTTGCTAACTCTCAAGGAAGAATATAAAGATACTAATAGTTCATGGTAATTGGACAATGGTGTAAGTAATCATATGTGCATATGCGAGGAGAATTTTGTGGAGCTTAATGAGAAGGTGAATGAAAATATGTCAATTGAAGACTCACGAAATGTGCAAATTGAAAGAAAAGAAGAAGACTGAAAGACTATGACATTCATTCAAGATGCAACTCCACCACCTCCTTCATCTATTTTTCAAAGTTCTAGCGAAAGCCTAGGGAGATGAGAGACATGAATGACATTTATGAAAGGGCTAATGAAATTACTTTTGACTTTGAAGAGTTAAATTGTCTTCTGGTAGATAGTGAACCATCAAGTTTTGATGAAGCTATAAAAGACAAAAGACAACACGTCATGAATGAAGAGATTGAATCCATTGTGAACAACATTCGGTAATTACCAACTATACCCAAGGCTAAAAAGAATTCTAATGAAGTGATAGAAAAATCAAAAGAAGGACTCTTCATCAAATGATACAAACAAAAACATAGAGTTGACTACAAAGATTTTTACACGAATAGGATTCGAGAAGTTCAAATAAAACTGAAAATCTTTCAACTTGATGTGAAGTCAAAATTCTAAAATGGTTATCCTCACCACTCATTGAGCTATGTTAAGTATAATTTCATAGGTGAAGCAGAAAATTTCAAATTAAGGGTAGCTATGTTAAGTATAATTTGAAATTTAGAATAATCTAGAATTATTCCGATAAAAGGTGAATCTAGATTTCTCTTATTGTATCTATAAATATTCTCTTATTCTTAATCTTTGAAACCAAATAAATTGTAAATTTTCTCTTAGAAACACCACTCTTCCTCTAAGAGTTTCATCAAAAACTAATTGTTATTTTGATAAATGTAATGTTAGGGAGGTGACATTGCCACTAGTTATTGTCAGCAACATTTACATGTTAATTATGGAATCAAATTAGTCTTTTGCATTTATTTATTATTTTATTTTATCAGATGCACGAAAATTGGTCAAATTAGTCTTTCCTTCAATTGATCAAAATTAACGACCAAAAATAATTCATTTGTCATTCACAGTAGCATTGTGATACAAAGGGTAGAAACGAAAACGTATCTCGAACTTTGTAACATACTCTCCAATAATCATGGTTCCTTGCTTCAAACGTAACAAATAAATTTCCTTCTTTTGTATTGATAGGTGGAGATGGCAGATTATATATGCTTGTGTGTAGTTTGGTGATTGGTTTAACTCCCTATGTGGTGGCAAATATCTATTGATGGGTGTCATGAATTTTCAATAGCTATAAATCTCACTACAAGAAAAACTGTATATATATGTACGGCATATTTTATCTTTATCCACGACATGTCTGTAGGTAATTTAAAATTACGCAAAGATTACTTACGGACACGAGTTCGTAGCTAAATCGCTCGTAGGAATATATTTACCGACTGAAAAACAATAGGATACACTTACTTAAGGATTGTTCGTGGGTAGTATGACTTACTGAGATTCCGTGGGTAAACTTACTCATAGATGTTATGTGGATAATGTCGTAGATAATTACCGACGGACATGTCGCAATTAACATTACCGACGAACATGTCGCAATTAACATTACCGATGGACCATCTGTGACAAATTATATTTTTTTATATTTGATATTTTTAATTTTATTCATGACATGTCCGTTGGTAATGAAAAAATGATTTAAATCTATTTTTCGTTTTTTTACAGTTTGCTGTATTTTTTTAATATATGTTTAAAATAAATTATAAGCATATTAAAATATTGTTGTCAAAACAAAGTGAAATTTTATATAAAGAGTGTTTTTAAAATACACATCCTGACTGCCGCAAGTTTCAAAATAAGGACAACTTAAACTACCATAATTCTCAAAGTAAGAGTATTGTCACTAGCATAAGTTTCGAAATACACATAACATTATCGTAAAAATATATATATAGATAATGCCTACAAGTCTAAGCAAAATATGTAGTCATAACTACTATACGAAAATGATATTGAAATCAGTCCTACTCATCGCCGTCATCATCGTTAGACTCATCCTCGTCATAATCTGGATGACGACGACGACGGGATGACTCAGCCTGTATGGAAGCAACACTTTTTGCCAATGTTGCTAGCTGTATCTAGAGCTCTATAGTGCGTTGCTCATCCTCTTGTCGACGTTGCTCTGCTTTCCTTAGTTCCTCTTGCGCCTCTCGTGCCTCGTGTTCTGCCGCTTTTGCTCGCTCCTCAAATGCTGCTATCTGTGCAACTATCTCGTTAGAGTGCTGAGACAAGACCTTGGCGCAACCTCTAGATGGACGACAATCTAGGAATAGACTTACGACACCTGGTCTATAAAGCGAGGATCTATCTCCAGCACCATAGATCCTCCCTTTATTCTTCCTCCCAACAGATTGGACCCATATGTCTAAGCGAGCTTCCGCATTAACCACTTGGCTACAACTACTAGATGCTTCCCCATTTTTGGAAGCTTGTTGCAACTTACCTTGAAATGTTTCCTACTCAAATAGGAAATAATTTAACATAATCAAATTACTTTTACAGGAAATACAAATGAAAGAATGAATGAATGATTTAATATTTCTTACATATGTTTTTTTTGCTCTTTCATCAACTCAAGAGTTGTCCTTCTTCTTAGTGTGAGTTTTTAAAAAGACCTCATCCAATATGGGGTCTCTACCTAACTCTTCAGCCTTACGAAAAATAAAAAACAACAGAATCGTGAATAAAATGAGAGGTGCATTTCAGCAGCAAAGGAAAACAACAAAATATTTCAGCAAAATAGCGTTATTTATTTTGAAACAACAACACAACAAAACAATAAAAATAGCACGTAGGAAAGTCCTTGATATAGAGCTCCTCCTTTAGAAGAAGCACGATTTTTCTTAGCTCGATTTGATATCTCCTTCAACGACGGATACATCCATATCTTCTCAAGATCATTCCAAACAGTTTCTCCCATCCAAGTTGGACACTTACGCTTCTTTCTCGCTTGCATCAACATATCAGAAAGACGCATTGATCCTTTTGTATTGAAGATATTCCTAATCTGAAAATTGTGCTCAGGCAACCAAGCAACTTTCTCCTGCAACATTACATGACAAATAAGTTATAATGTTGCAATTAGTATCCACACAATAGTTTAACTCAATAACAAGATATATAACTTAATCTTACACTAAATTTGTTGAACCAGCGTTCCAAAGTTAATTCTAGGATTGCTCCCCAGCTAGGATACGGATCAACATACTGTGATGTAATGACTGAGGTGAGGGCCCTCGAGGCCACCCTACACGGTAACCACCTGTAAACAATTTTTTTAAAAAATAAATTCAAACGAACCATAATCCTCATGTAGTAATGAAAAGTTAATAAGGACTAGTTACATACCCTCGAGCATCCGGCCATATCATTGTTCTCCCATCAGGTGCAACCCCATGACTAAAATTGGAGCATCTTGACCCTTGAGTCTTATTACCAATAGCAACAGGGCTTGAAGGTGTTGGATTAGCGGAAATTGAAGTATGTCGTGAAGCAATAGATGTTAATGGTTGTGACGGTGAATGATCAATAGTCGGGGAAATGTTGTCTTTTGGGACAAAACTTGGTGTGGGCATCATCACTATAATTGGTTCATATTGATGCACCTTATTAGGTGGGAGTGGAAGCACTGCAGCTTGTTGGGTAGGAGGCTTAAAATGTTGTTGGGTGGGATGCCGCACATATTGTAAGGTTGGTGTAGTGGCATTGGCATCTAGTGGAAATTGATCAATTGTTGCTTGTACCTATTGAGCTGCTTGATTTACCTTATGCGGTAAAATCATACGATTTTTCTTCAAAGGAAGCTTAAGTCTAATCTTTTTTTTTGGAGTCATCTATAAAAAATAACATGAATAAAAAAAATTAGCACACATAATAGTAAATACAATTCAAGATGTATTCAAGATTATCAACTCTATAATATTAAAGAACTTGAATCTAAAACTAATATATAAAAAGGTAGCATATGAAGATTTTTACAAACAATCAACTACTATTTATACTTATTAAAAATTCAAAGGTCAATTGAAAAATCATCCATATCCCCATCTTCATCATCCATATCACTATCATTATCAATTGGAATATTTGGAACAAACGTTACATTGACTTCTTCATTGTTATGTGTTTCGTCATGCAAGCTAACCATTTCTTCAATTTCAGTTAATTGTTCAACATGTGTCATATCTTCATCTTGATATGGCATGTCCTCATCGGATCCATCCACCTCTACATGACCCATAGGCTTTGTTTTGATAACTGCAGACCAGTGACGCTTATCAGTTCGCATTTCAGGATAGGGTACATAATACACTTGTCTAGCTTTTTGTGCAATTATGAAGGGATCATAGAGATCACATTTTTGATTCATCTTGATATCTACAATATCATATTGTGGATGAACTTTGGTTCCTATATTTCGTCTAGGATCAAACCATTGGCAGTAAAACAAGGCTCCCTTGTGAGGCAATTTGTAATACTCCAACTCGAAGATATGTTGGATGACTCCATAGAAATCATCTTCCCCTCCTCCAGTAACCCCTTTCATATAAACTCCACTATTTATGGTTTTCTTACCCTGAGACCAAGCTTTTGTGTGAAATTTGTAATACTTATGCCAAGTTTTGACCATTGAGTTAGGACCCCAAGCTAATGATAACAAGTTAGGGTCAGTCACACCATTTTCCTTGTCACTGGCCTATACAAACATGATATTCACAATAGTTAGGTGAGAAATTCTAATTTATTTGCAACAAACTTCAATAAAGCACTTACATACGCACGAAACCATTATGGGAATTCTCCATGTATACGAGTTTGAGATATAGGATCTTCTTCAATAATGGAATTATAGTGCAAAAAGGCGTTGTCAATAATGAGAGAATTGTTATTACATGTATTTGGTAATTATGTGGGATGTGTGCTTATAGACTACTTACTCAATATATGGCTTGACCTCGTTGCAATTGATGAGGATGTGTACATGAGCAGACCTTCTTTCAGCATCACTTAACCAATGTGTTAGGGACTTCCCACTAGGACGTCCTAATTGATTGCTAATTGATAGTGTTGTTATAACAACATCATTTAATTTTGCACCTTCATTACGTTGGCTTCTATTAAACAAAGAGATTGTTTTGAAATAGTGGGAACAAAAATATGTTGTCTCTCGATGTAAGTATGACATACATATTGAGCCTTCCACTCTAGCCTTGTTTTTCACTATGCGCTTAAAATCACCCATCATTCTGGAAAAGTGAGAGCAATAACTTAATAAATGTGGAAATATCTAGAAAAAAAATGAAATCCTTAATGGTGAATATAAATTACCTTTCAAATGGATACATCCATCGATATTGAACTGGACCACCAAGTTTTGCCTCATATGGGAGGTGAATTGGAAGATGCTCCATTGAATCAAAAAATCCTGGTGGAAAGATTCTTTCAAGTTTGCATATGATGAATGAAATATTTTCACCCAATTTGACCAATTCATCATGTCTTAAGGTATTGCTGCACAAGCCCTTAAAGAATTGACTTAATTCTGTTAATGGTTTCCACACATGGTCAGGCAATGAACTAAATGCAAATGGAAGCAAACACTCCATAAATACATGACAATCGTCGCTTTTCATCCCATTCATTTGTCCTCTATTAACATCTGCACATCTTGCCAAGTTAGAAGCATACTCATCTGGCATTTTAAGCTCTTTTATCCATTTACAAACTTTCTTTTCCTCACTAGACGTAAGGCAATAATTTGCCTTAGGTTTTCTCATTTTTCCATTGTCATGTGGAACTAACTCCAAGTCGCTACGTTGCAAATGATGGCCAAGTCCATTCGTGCTTTTTCATTGTCTTTAGTCTTGTTCTTAACAATCATGACAGTGTTAAACACATTATCAAAGAAGTTTTTTTCTATGTGCATGACATCTAAATTATGCCTTAATAAATTATCTTTCCAGTATGGAAGATCCCAAAATATGCTTCGTTTAGTCCAATTATGGCTAACACCATATCCAAACAATTTAGAAACTGCATTATCTATCACTCATGGAATATTGTGAACCCAACTCCATATTTCTTCACCGGTCAATATTGGAGGAGGTTCATCCTTAACAGCCCTATTTTTAGTGAACCCTTTTTTACTTCTTCTAAAGACATGATTGTGAGGTAAGAAACGACGGTGACAATCGAACCATGAATTTTTGCCACCATATTTTAATGTAAAAAGCCTTATTTCCGTCCATACACACCGGACGTTCCAACTTACCTTGAGTACTCCATCTAGATAACATGTCATAAGCAGGAAAATCGTTAATTGTCCACATTAAGGCTGCCCTCATGACAAAGTTTTGTTTCATGGAAATATCATAAGTCAAAGCTCCTTCACTCCACAACTGTTGAAGCTCGTCTATTAAAAGTTGTAAATACAAATCAATGTTTGCTTTTGGGTTAGATGGTCCAGGTATGAGACAAGTTAAAAACATGAATGGTTTAGTCATGCACATTTCGGGCGGGAGATTATACGGGGTCACAACAACAGGTCAACAAGAATATGGGGATGAAGATGCCTGAATGTATGGCGTGAAGCCATCAAAACATAAACCAAGCCTTACATTTCTTGGTTCATTTGCGAAGTTTGGATACCTTGCATCAAAATGCTTCCAAGCTTCCCCATCAGACGGATGACGTAAAATTCCAGAACTCGATCTATTATGTTGATGTCATCTCATTAGGGCAGCAGTTTCCATTGATGCATACAATCTTTTTAACCTAGGAATGATTGGCATATAGAACATCCTCTTAACTTGAATGTCTTTGTGCTTACCCATCCCAGGCTTACGAGGAACATATCAGGGTTCATGACAAAACCTACACTCTAGATCTGCACTATTATCTTTGTAGTATAACATGCACCCTTTAACACAACAATCAATTTTCTCAGACTTAAATTCTAGCATGGTCACCAATTTTTTCGCTTGGTAAAATTTTTTTGGAAGTGAATCCTTAAAAGAACACATGTCTACAAGCATGCTTGCAAAGAAATCAAGACATTTCTGTGGAACATTCCAATTTGATTTGCAAGCTAAAAGTTTCACGCATATTGAAAGTTTTGAATCAGAAGCCCCCTCATATAAGGGTTTGTTTGCAGCAGTTAACAAATCATAAAAGTCTTGAGCATCATCATTTGGGGGTTCTTCATTAATCTCTTCCTCGTTGCCCTCATCACCCATATTTTGAAAGTCATACGTCGGACCGAATGCATCATCGACCATATGATGCATTAAAGTAAATGGATGATCGTTAATTCGTTATCAATATATCCACTACTACTTGGAACATTTTCTGGGTCAATATGTGGGGCTTCTTCACCATCCTCGGTCCAATACCAATAATTTGGTTGGAACCCAAACCTATACAAGTGAACTTTGACTTCATTTACAAACAATACACCTCTACACTTGCAATTGTGACATGGACATCTGATGCCACCATCTTTAACAAACTGATTTCGATTTATTGCCTTCGTTATAAACTCTTCAACACCTTTTGTGAAGGCTGGTTTCAACCCCCCTCGTTGAACATAAAGTCTATCATATATACCCAACTACAATCTGGGTGGTAGTCATCCATATTTTGAAGGACAAACAAATAATGGAGGATATCTATACAAATCTCAAACAAGTTATTACTCAAACAAGTTATTACTTAAAAAAAGTATAGATAACAAAACATAATAAAAAAAACTATAGATAACAAAATAAAAATGAGTGTTTTTGCTGCCAAATTATTTGAAACCAAATTATTGCAGCCAAAGTATAGATAACATGTTATTGCACCCAAATTATTTGGACAAATGAGTGTTTTTGTCCAAACTATTTGCAGCCAAATTCTTTTCATGTTTTTGTCCAAATTATTTGCAGCCAAAGCATAGATAACAAGTTATTGCAACCAAATTATTTTGACAAATTAGTGTTTTTATCCAAATTATTTGCAGCCAATTTATTTGGACAAATTATTGCAGTCAAAGTATAGATAACAAGTTATTGCAGCTAAAAGTCTACTCTTAAAAAGGCAAGTAAAATTATTCAGAAGCATAGGTAGTAATGAAATAATAGAGATAAAAAAGGAATTTAATAGTACCAAAATCAAGCTATAATCAAGCCATAATCAAGCTCACAAACAGATCTTAAATAATTGTCAAAGGAACATTGTGCTTCAATAACTAAAAAATTGTAAAGAGGAACAATTAAGTAGTAATCAAATTATGTAAGCTTGTTTTACTAATTATTGTTGTATTGTTAAAACTCTATGCTAAGATCAAAGCCATAAGCTTATACAAAAGCAGATGTATTAATGAAAGAATAGAGATAAAAAAGGAACTCAATAGTACCAAAATTAAGCTATAATCAAGCCATAATCAAGATATGATCAAATATCTATTCTAATGCTAACACAATTTGAGAAGATTGCATGGATTTGGTAGTTCTGAGAAGATTTTAGCTTTGGTATTTCAATTTGAGATCCATAATTACCATTTTGGTTCTGTTTGATTTTTGGTAATAAACTATTGTAGGCTACTAGGCAACCACACTGATTCTTTAGAGAGTAAGAGATAACTCAAGTTTCATAGTGGATGTGTGTTCCTCGTCAAGACTGTTATACCAAATATATACTACAAGCTCTAAATAACATGAACTGAAAATTAGTGTTTATTTTGAGTATTGAGTATTGACAAGGAAATCAGAGTATTGACATTGGTTGTTGTACTTTGTCTTTGTATTCTCTTATTCACTGGTTGGAAGTCCTATTGGTAGAAAAACCATTCATTATCTAAAACAATCCTTCCATGAAACATCATTTTTTTTCTCAAGATTATGAGCCAATTTCTTTCTATTATACAAGTGTATAATAGAACATTATCATTTTTAAAATAAATTTAATTTAAAATAAAATTTAACAGAACGTTAGCATTTTTAGAATAAGATATTCAAAGAATTTAAACATATTTTCCCAACTTTTTATGTTTGTTATTACATTTTATTTCATTATCTAATAAAAGTATGTAAGGTGAGAATTATGCTTTTTTTTTACACTGTTTTTGTTTTATATGGTTGAAGATGAACTACTGTTGTAAATTATTAAGTGACTAGGAAAACTTAAAATTTTGGTAACAAGGTTTGACTGAAAAAGAGTTAATTACATTATCAAGTTCAATCTTATGTTTTCTTTTGTTTTCATAAATTTGGCTGGAGAAATTACTCAATAATATTCTAAACAATAGGTTGGGCATCTTTCTATATATATAAGAATTGACGTTGAACTGCCATATTTCACACTAAACTGCCATATCTCAGTCACTAAATTGCCATATCTCAGTCACTAAACTGCCATATTTCACACTAAACTTATCCCTGTCACTAAACTGCCATATTTCACACTAAATTGCCATATTTCACACTAAACTACTCAATAATCTTATCCCAGTCACACTAAACTGCCATATTTCATGAATAAAAAGAATAATCGTGGAATCCTAAATTAAACCCTAAATTAAAGCATGAACAAATTGAAGCATAAGAGAGAACAAATGAGTTAGGGTTTGCATATAAATTAGTAAACATTCAATTACACAACAAATAATCATGAAAATCAAACAAATTAGAGATAGCAAATGACATAACGATGAACGAGAGTGAAATAGAGAGTGAACTGAGAGAGAACGAACAAGAGAGAGAGCAACAACGAGAGAGATAAAGAGCGAATGACAAAACTAAAAAGAGAATGAGAGAACCTGGGAATGACACTTTGAAGTGGTGGCCGTATAGCTCTGTTCGGCGGCGAAGATCTCTGATCGGTGGCGGGATATGGGTTGTGTTGTGGGTGATGTGTTTTCAGAGTGAGTATTGTGAGAGTTGGTGTTTTGTAAAACCTATTTTGAGAGAAATAGGAAAGGGTCTCGTAAGTCTCATAAGTTTTCTTTTTTGTAAAAAAAAAAAAAAAAGAGTTAATAAAATTTCATTTTTACTTTACCTACGGACAATCCATCGACAACTTAACATTATTCTCATCATTTACCTACGGATAATCCGTGGTCAACAAAATACGAAGAAATTTTGGCAATATGCATTTTTTTAACTTTATCTATGAATTTTTTTAATTGCACTGACGGATTAACTGTGGAATACAATCAACAAAATTAATTTATTTAATAACAACGTTATCCACGGTTTTTTCGTGAATATTAAATAATTTACCTACAAATTGAGATCCGTGGGTAATTTTCCGTAGGTATACAGAGTTTTTCTTGTAGTGTCTATTGATGGGGTGTAATGAATTTTCAATAGCTATGTGATGTATCATTCTAAGGTGTTTTCTAAAATAATATGTATTAATTCCAAGAAAATGTATCCTACAAATGGCGAGTCTAGAGAATGCATCAAAGCAAACGTAGATCCTATTTGAATTTGTATTAGGAGGTGTGCTTCAATTGTAATAGGTGTTAATTGAATATCATGACAATGAATTTTATTAGTCGCATATTTTAAAATTTATCAACTCACAAATATTATGATGTGATATCTTTCAAAACACATTACTTTTTTTCATGTTTTGTTTTCATTCTATTGTATTTCATCAAATATATATTAACATATGTAATAAAAAAACAAAAACAAACTTTTTCACTTGTCCATTAAAGTACAATTTTTTCATACATTAATAACTTCAACTCTAACTAATACACTTAAATTTTTGACTACTTATCAAATATTTCATTTCAATAAATCATACTAAAAGAACAAACCACCCAATATTTTCAATACATTGTTTATTACACAAAGATTCATCAATTGATTTTCAACCACCTTCTTACATTTGGTTCAAGTCACTTTCCAATGGATAAAGGCATTATCAAATACAACAAAGTCACACCTATTTCAATGTATGGCACATTATTAATCCACAAATGCTTCAATAACATTGTTCATCTGTTGTCATTATTGTTAAACACCATATATATGAGATGAGTATTTTTTCTATAATATTGAATGCATTTTTCATAACATTTTTTTCTTTATATAATTATAAAAACATATATCATAATCAAAACAAAATAAAGGTGAAGAATACTAAAGATATTTGTTTGGAAATAAATAAATTCTAATCATTTCACTAACTTTTAACTATTTCACAACTCAAAATTTCATGTCTTACATGTCAAAACTCTTCTTGCCTATACTTTTTAGTAACCCACTCTTGATATTACCTAACCGTGGCAAATAACTATTAGAAATTTTATTTCACATTCTAATTATTTAGATAAAACATTAATTAAAATAATTGAAATTGCTCTATCCAAAAAACTAGATATAGAATCTGGTTATATTATGTGATTATTACAATTGTTTGCGATTATAGTATCTACTTGAAGTTCATTGTGTAAACACAAGAATTCAGACACACTATTTAGTTACTCGCAGAAAATTATATATTTTAATTATTTTAAAATTATACATTATTTAATTATATTTTATATGTGTCTTCAAATATTGAGTCAAAATTCTTATGTTTACACAAAACTTATTCTCTACAAATTTATATATGAACTCTTAGAGTGTATAAAGAACATCTTTAGAAGAGTTGTTCATTTTTAACTGTTAAACTGAACAGTTCATTTGTATTAAGTTGGTGTATCCATAGACTTTGAATTTCTTTTACTTTCAAAGTTTTGCATGACAAAAATTAATATAAAAATGATTTTATGTAGTTCATTAAAGACAATTAATAAAGTTCAATAAAGGAACACCATACTAGGTTTTTTATTTTGTGAAACATTAGAGCTACAATATTTATCTTTTTTTTTATATGTTTGAAACTCTGTTTTTCTATCCAATTCATCAATAACTTTTCTAAGGAACCACTACGCCAAAATTTGCCTTTTACAGCGCTTTTTTTAAGCCTTTTACAGCGTTTTTTCAAAAAAAAAAAAAAAGCGCTGTAGAATCGAGCGCTGTAAAAGATACAACAGCGCTTTTCCAAAAGCGCTATAAATCATGTAAATATAACGCGTGCTTGTTATGCACCTTTTACAGCGCTTTTTTAAAATAAGCGTTGTAAAAGGCATACCCATATTTCATATATTTGGTGTACCTTTTACAGCGCTTTTTTAAAATAAGCGCTGTAAAAGGCATACCCATATTTCATATATTTGGTGTACCTTTTATAGCGCTTTTTCAAAAAAGCGCTGTAAAAGGCATACACATAATTCATATTTTTGGTGTACCTTTTACAGCGCTTTTTATAAAAAGCGCTGTAAAAGGCATACCCATAATTCATATTTTGGTGTACCTTTTACAGCGCTTTTTATAATAAGCGCTGTAAAAGGCATACCCATAATTCATATTTTGGTGTACCTTTTACAGCGCTTTTTATAAAAAGCGCTGTAAAAGGTCAACCCAATGCACATTTTACAGCGCTTTTTCATAAAGCGCTGTAAAAGGTGTTTTTTTTTTAAGCCCTGTATATACTTGAAAAGCGCTTTTTATGACATTTTTTTTTTATTAAGCGTTGTCTTTTATCTTTTTATCGAAAATCAATTTGAACCAGTTCACACAACACAACCAGAATCAGTAATTTACAACATGATACATATATATTACCCTGTAACAGTAATTTACAATAAGCAGTTCACACAATATGATACATATATATTACCCTGTAACACAGTAATTTACAACATAAGTAACTAAATATACATTGAACCTAATTTACAACATATTCATATGCATGTTTATATATTGTCCTATGATCATATACATATAATAACTATGCACCATATAATATTCAGATCCCTTGCACAGCAGCATCCTATTTCCCAGAAAATCAAATAATGTTCATTTCAAGCACATACTCACACCATTCCTCCTTTAATTTCATCAGATCTTGCTCAGAATATGATGGACTGGAATTTTCAAAGTACTGCAATATAAAAATTGAACATATTATATTAAGTTAGTATCAAATATATAGATAATTTATATATGAAAATCATATAATCAAAATACCGTACCGTTTCTGGGATAATAGTTTTATTCTTGTCAACAATCTCCTTCATGAATCTCAATACATAGTACCCACAGTCGATGTTGTTTGTTTAACGAGGGCACTTTATTGGGATCCATGTAATATTATTAGACTTTTGCTTCGACACTACTGCACCTCTTTGAGCTCGAAAAACTTTTAATGCATTATCGAATGAATAAATGTGATTATTTTAGCATGAACAAACAATTATTTATATATATGTGTAACAAAAATAAATGAATATTACTTACGTGTCTTACATAGTCTTTATTTCGGAGTGGTTGTTGTAATCGCCATGCACGGGATCCAAATAGTATATAACTTCAGAGATCGCATTGATTGCAAATAGCACCCAATGTGCCCTACAACAACAAAAAATTGGTTAAGCAATTTTGTTTATACACAACTAATAAATTAAATTCTCATCAATTAAAAAAGATAAAATTACGTACCCTGAATTATATGTTGCGAAGAACAATTTATCCTTTTCTTTATTTCCTAAAAACATATTTACAATGTATTTCTTTACATTATCTAGATCGAGTTTCCACATGGACGTCTTATGCGGAGACAAGAATGAGTATTTATTTGACAATTTCCTCGGGCACACGACCTTCTCATACAAAAACCTTCAATGAAAATTTTAAACTAGATTAATTACCAATACATTTAATTAATTACCAATAAATGCAATTAAAAGTATTTTTTACCTTATGTAGAGGCTCATTACAGTAGCACTGAGCTCTTTATGTTCGAGAAGTTCGTATACGTGCTCCTTGCCGAGAAATTCCTCATAATCATCTCCGAATATATCTTTATTCATGTGTACCATGCGTGAATCGTCGCTGCTGCCCATGTTCTTTTTTACTTCGATGTCAAGACACGCCCCGTATTTACCAAGGCGTGGCTGACTTATTTTAGGAGCAGCAGCAGCAGCGACTGATTTCCCCCGATCCAATTTTTTTCTAGCTGCAATTTTGACAGCTTTATTGCCCTCCAGCCTTTGTAATTTGGCAGGTCTATTAACCTCCAATTTTGGAGGTTTGCTGCCTTTTTTTGGATGTGCGGGTGGTTTATTTATTTGGACCTACAAAAATGAGGTTAAATGTTAGTTTATTGAATCTGAAAAAATTGACAAAGCTTGTGCAATAAATGTGACAAACCTTTTCGGGAGACGTAACTGATTTGTTTCTGGTAGGGCTTTTAACGAGGGCAACAAGGTTTGTGGGCCATGCCACGTAACTACCAATAGGTTCGCCCAATGTCTGCATATCTCCGTCGTTGTACGGTATGGGCAACGGTGCAGTTGGTTCGAAAGCAACGGTAGGCGATACTTTGACATGGCTCGCAGGGATCGGAGTATTGTGCAATACTTCTCCCGAAGTATTGTACAATTTTCCTTTTCCCACCTTCCAATGAGTATGCGAGGACAAGTATAGGAAACATGAAGTGACACCCTAAATCAATAGTTAAAACATAAGTACAGTTAATATATAATATTGTTTAATGCATAAGTAATTACATAAGCAAGTAAGTAATTAATTACCTCAGGAATAATTATCAAACCGACGTTGCAACTCCCGGTTTCACTCTCCATTTGTATTTCACGTTGGAGTTGATCCGGGAGTTGCTTGTCTTTGTTCGTATTCACCAATTGTGCCACTTGCTCAGATAGGATTCTGAGCTTCTCTAATACTTCCTCGTTGGAAGGTTTTTGGCGCTTCTCTTGAGGAAAAAAGCTTTTGGGAGTTACGCCAAATCCCTTCCCCCTAACTCGACCGGAATATTCAGGAACATTAAAAACTTCGCCCAGAATGTCCCTGCAACTAGCCTTGTTGCCCTCTTCATTTTCATAACTTTGTTCGATGGTCTCCTAAAATATATGTAACATTAAAATAGTTAAGTTCATTAGCATTTTTAAAATACAATATTGAAAAATATTAAAGTCATAATATACTTACATAAAGTTCTGCTATTTTTTTGACATTTTCGTTATCAACCACTCCATCCTTATTTACACGAGCTTCCTTCCACAAGATATGACGACCCAACGGTTGATCGGATTGGGTCTCTTGTCGCTATTCGTTAAGATCATAAACAAAATATTAGTTAGAAACTATAGTTTATAATACAAATTCCTTCATTATATAAAAGTGATGTTTAATTACTTACAAGCTCTTGATCAAGGCGTGCATATCCCATACGTGATTTTCTGTATGGGTGCTTTGGATTGCTTGCCCTCTCGCGATTTGCCTTACTAGTATTCTATATAAAAAATAGCAATTATGTAAAAATTTAAAATACGCTACGAATATGAATAATAAAACACACAAATGCTAATAAATTAATCACTTACGACAAACGCGGGGTCCGAACGTTTGGATACAAATGCACTCCATTCATCATTTGATATATAATGTTTATATATTCTTGGAGGTTCACCATTTATATTTCCTTCTCTATCTTTTAGATAGAAATTTGACAGATGCGATCTAAATCCCCGATGGATTTTCCCAACAACTCTCAAAACGTAACTCTTTCGTCCCTCATCAAGGACAAAAGTTGTCTGCAATGAAAAAAATTATAAGTAAAGTATTTCAATGAAAAAAGTTATAAATGACAAAAGATTGGATCAATAAATTTACTTGAATGTCATTCCATATAATATCTTTGGCATCCTTCAACGCCTTATCTCTCCAATCGTCAATCATGATTGGAACATTTTGACGAACAACAGCCCCAATATAGCTTACAAACATAGAGCTGTGGGGGTCAATTGGCTTACCACTCTCATTCCAGCCAACCTAATAAACTCATATAGTAAGTACATGCTATTAAAAAAAGGTAAAAAAATACACAGCAAACAGAGTATAGTATAGTATAACCTCAAACTTAGTGCCATTGCTCCTTGCTTTAATAACGTTTTGCATTATAGTTGCACCACGTTTGACTTCTTTTTCATAAGCCTTACTGGTGCCAACTTCTTCATTTTGACATTCTAAATCTCTGTTTGTATCCATTTAACTACAACAAGTTCAACATGCAGTTTAGTATAACATCAACAAGCTCAACATGCATCATGCATTATTCTAAACAAGCTCAACATGTATCAGCATATATATTTTAAACAAGCTCAACATGCATTTTAATGATTACAAAAAATTAATAACATCAATACCTGAATAATGGTTCGAAGAAAGATGAAATGCGAAGAAAAGAGCGAACGCATAAAGTTCACAGAAATAAGGTTCACAGAAAAACGGTTTGAAGAAATACGTAATGAGGGTTACGTATTTCAATGAAAATATAAGGTTCGAAATGATCTTGGATGGAAATAAGGTTCGAAATGAAGGAGATGATCGTGGAAATACAGTTCGTAATGGATGAGATTATAGGGTTTGCAAAAGAAGAGAAGAACGATGAAGGTTGAGATGATAGTGTAGTTTACGTAATGAAGAGGAAACTGAAGAGGTTACTGTTATATATATAACCCTTTTACAGCGCTTTTTTATAAGCCTTTTACAGCGCTTGTTTGAAAATGATTACAACGCTTTTCCCAAATAAGCGTTGTAAAAGACCTCAATGATTTAGAATGTTATATAATATTTTTTTTAAATCCTTTTACAGCACTTTTTAAAATAAGCGATGTAAAAGGCGTCCTTGTTTAATTTTTTAAAAGGCTCTTTTACAGCGCTTTTCCAAATAAGCACTGCAAAAGACCTCATTGATTTAGAATGTTATATAATGTTTTTTTAAAGCCTTTTACAGCGCTTGTTCAAATAAGCGCTGTAATAGACCTCCTTGTTTTATTATGTTATATGAATGTTTTTTTTACAGTCTTATTGTCTTTTTATGTTATTTTTGTGTTTTGTTATATTATTTTTTAAACTCTTCCTCTTCACCAAACTCTTCTCCTTTTATGCATCTTCTTCACAAACATCAAAGCTTACTCCCTTTCCATTCCCTTTTTATCAATCGCCCTTTTTATCTCTTTACATTCCCTTTCATTCTTAAATCGAAATTTTGTCTTCAGGTTTAACACCCTTTTTATCTCTTTTGATTTGAGTATGATGGTTTTGTTAACAATGTGTTTTTGCGAAAAATGCGTACAAGGTGTTTGAAGAAAATCCTGTTAGATAAGGTCCTGTTAGGTGTCTGATGAATGTTATTTTTAAAATGTCTCTTTATTTTATTTTTAAAATGTCCACACTTGGAAGGCCTCGGTTCGAATCTGACTTAAGTGAACTTCGTAAATGTAAGCACTTTTAAAAGGTTCTTTTACAAGAGTCTTTTACAGCGCTTTTTAATATAAGCGCTGTAAAATGTATCTCTATTTTATTTTTAAAAGGGCCTTTTACAACACTTTTTAAATAAAGCGCTGTAAAAGGCCTCATTATGTTATTTTTGTGTTTGTTTTATTTGGGTTCAATATAATATTGGATGACTGTAACCCAGTAACTCAGATATGTTCCTTTTGATGGCACTTAATTTACATTATATAGGTGGCATTATCATAACCAGTAGCAGCAGAAGCAAAAGAGACTAATTTATAAAACAGATTACATGCATATTTAGAAGCAAAAGAGACTAATTTATAACTCAGATATGTTCCTTATAAAACACTCAATTCAGATTACATGCATATTTATCACAATAATTCAAATTACATGCATGTACATTAAGATGCCCTTCTTCTTTTCCTGGTGGGATTCACATTTGTTTGTCCATTTACAATATGAAACGATGGATTAATCCAAATTCCCTCATCATGATCATCTCTTAGATATAAACCATCATCAGTTGAATCAATTTCATGTGGTTGTTGTGATGTTGCAAATAAAATATCATTACCAACATATTCATCATTATTGTTATCATCACTTATTTTATTGGTCGATAGGACAACATACCATTTATCATCAGAAGGATCAGTGACATAAAACACTTGTGGAGCTTGCGACGCTAAAATAAAAGGCTCGTCTTTGTATCCCACCCTATTAAAATCAAGAAGCAAGAATCCTGACTCATCAATCCGAACGCCATTATTATTATCGACCCACTTGCAACCAAATATGGGAACACGAAACATTGTGTAGTCTAACTCCCATATGCGCTCGATAACCCCAAAATATGATATATTTGCATATATTGGGTTTTTGTCTTTTGCACTTGAGACATGCATCGCTTCAGCTACGAGAGTGACTCCACTATTTTGCATAGTGGTCTGATCATCTTGTTCTTTGGTATAAAATGTGTAGCCGTTAATAACATAACCAGTGTAAGAAAAGACATGTAAGCTCAGACCATTTGCTAGCCACCTCAATCTCTGTGAAATTGATCCGGGGTCTAAATCAAATTTTGACTTTATGTGATTTTTTAACCATGTTATAAAACTTCGATTGTGCTCTCGAGTTATCCAATTTTGATTCCTATTCATGTTCAAACGAGATAACTGATCCATGTGTATTGTAACATACGATAGAACCTCATCATCATTGTGCAGAACATACAATTGTGCCTGCTCCAATTCTGTCCTTGATATAGTCAGTAGTCTTCTTCGAATTATCCCTTCTCCTGATAGTCTTCCCGAATGACGAGACATGGGAAGCCCTATGGATTCAACATTGGACAGATATTCAGTACAAAATTTAGCAGCCTCTTCAACAATGTATCGTTCAGCAATACAACCTTATGGTCGACTTCTACTTTTTACGTACCCTTTTAATATTTTCATATATCGTTTTATCGGATACATCCATCTCATATAAGATGGCCCACAAAGTTGTGTTTCCTTAACCAGATGAACAGTAAGGTGAACCATTATATCAAAAAACGATGGTGGGAAATACATTTCAAGCTCACACAAAGTAACAACAATTTCCCTCTGCAATGTCGGTAATTTCTGAGGGTCGATCACTTTACTACAAATTTCCCTGAAGAAGAAACATAATCTAGTTAATGCTAGTCGAACTTTTTCAGGTAAAATGGAACGTATACCTATTGGTAGCAAATGCTCCATTAGAATATGACAATCATGGGTCTTCAAACCTTTTAACTTGAGGTCTTTCATACAAACCAAATTTCTAATGTTCGAAGAGTATCCTTCTGGAACTTTAACTTCGTGTAGAAATTTACATAAAACAATTTTTTCCTTTCTAGATAGAGTATGAGCGGCTGGAGGTAGATATGTGCGATTTCCTTTCTTTACTAGAGCCAATTCATTTCTTATTCCCATATCGACCAAGTCCAATCTTGCGTTGATGCCATCTTTAGACTTTCCTGGAACATTGAGTAACGTACCAATAGCACTATCAAATACATTTTTTTCAATATGCATCACATCGAGGAAATGTCTTATATACAATGACTTCCAATATGGCAATTCAAAGAAAATTGACTTTTTCTTCCACCCAGTTTTGACCAACTCTCCCGCAAAAGGTTTGCCAAATTTATTGGTCAAACCTTGTACTTTTTCAAGTATTTGATATCTAGTCGGTGGTAAAGGAGCTTTACCTTCCTCTGATTTTCCATTAAATGCATTTCTCCACCAACGATACTGATGACTATAAGGTAAAAATCTACGATGTCCAAGAAACACATTCTTCTTACAATGTTTCAACCGCATCCAATTTGTACTCTCTTCACATACAGGACATGCACACTAACCTTTAATGCTATATCCTGATAAATTACCATATGCTGGAAAATCATTAATTGTGTCAAACAACATAGCCCTCAAATTGAAATATTCTTTCTTATACCCATCATAAACTTCCACATCTGTCTCCCACATACGTTTTAAATCTTCGATTAGAGGAGTCAAGTATACGTCGATATCATTCCCCGGTTGTTTGGGTCCAGAAATTAACAGAGACAACATCATAAACTTACGCTTCATACATAACCATGGAGGTAGGTTATATATTACCAAAATCACAGGCCATGTGTTGTGTGAGATGCTTTGAAGACCATGTGGATTCATTCCATCAGTAGAAAGTGCAAGTCTTAGATTTCTTGACTCTATCCCGAATTCAGGATACTCGTGATCAATTTTTGCCCATTGTGGGGAATCTGCAGGGTGTCGAAACATTCCATCTCTAATTCTTTCATCTGCATGCCATGTCAAGTGTTTTGAATCTTCTTCACTGCGATACATGCGCCTAAATCTTGGTATTATAGGAAAATACCACACGACTTTTGCTGAAGTAGATTCTTTCTTCTTATATCGAGAGACATTGCATTTCGGACACGCCTTAAGTAGTTCATATTCATTTCGAAATAAAATGCAATCGTTAGGATACGCATGAATCCTTTCGTAACTCATGCCAATAGAACACAAAATCCGTTTAGCCTCGTAGGTTCGACTGGGAAGTTCATTATCATCGGGCAACATATCTTTTACGAGTGTTAATAATTTTGTAAAGCTTTTATCAGACCATCCATTACTCGCTTTTAAGTTGTACAACTTTAATATCGCCGATAGTCTTGTGAATTTAGTACAACCATTATATAATTCTTTCTCTGCATCACTCAACAAAGTTTCAAACATTTTAGGACAATCTCGAAGATCTTCTTCAACTGCTTTTGCGATCTCATCAACTCGGTCCGGCTCATATGTATTTGTATCGAAGTCAGTTGAAGCATATGTCGAACTATTCTCAAAATTAATGTTTCCTTTTTTTTTCTCACCATGTCTTATCCAACATGTGTAGCTTTGATCAATTCCATTACATACTAGATGTCCTTCTAATTCATCTTCTCTAACACGTTTTCCAAAACAACATTTTAAACAAGGACAAACTACTCTATTTGGATCTTTTGCATTCTTCACTGCAAACTCAACAAACTCCTTCACTCCAATTTCATACTCTTTTGACAATCGATTGGCTGACATCCATTTCCTATCCATATTATACCACCTATATAAATGCAGTTACAAAAATAATAAGCTTTCAAAACATATCAACAAGTTTCAAAAAGAAACCAATATCAACTAAAAATTTCAAAAACATAACAGATCATGTGGTATGAGATTTAATATATTTATATATATATATATATATATAACAATTTCAAAATAGAACACAGATCATGTGGTATGAATTTTTAATTTGATAAAAAAAAATTCATAACAGAAAAGCGCTGTAATAGGTAGTTAAATTCATAACAGAAAAGCGCTGTAACAAGTTCCCAACGTATATAATTATTTGAAATTTATGTATTTTACAGCGCTTGTAGTAAAAGCGCTGTAATAGGTAGTTAAATTCAATGAAAGCGTTTGTATTTTACAGCGCTTGTGAAAAAAGCGCTGTAATAGGTGGTTCAATTATTTTAAAGCGCACGTATTTTACAGCGCTTGTGAAAAAAATGCTGTAAAATCATACGCGAAAGTGCTTTTTTGAAAAGCGCTGTAAAAGCCTTATAACATTATGCGCAAACGTTATATGACCTACAACAGCGCTTGTTTTACAGCGCTTGTCAATAAAAGTGCTGTAAAAGGCTCCGTTATTTTTCAAATACATTTACAACAGCGCTTGTGTTTAGTAAGCGCTGTAAAAGCGGCGCTGTTAAATGTCATTTTTGGCGTAGTGAACAAAAATGCTTCTAGACTTCTACATACTTCAAAAAGTCAAAAGATTATCGATATATGTTTTAATTAATAAAAAATATCATTTGTTATAATAAAAAAAGATAATTTGAAAAATTAATGTACATTACTCAAAAACCAAAAAAGAAATAATCAAACATAACATAAACAGAAAAATGAATTTAAAAAACAGCATACGCGTAGAATACTCTGCTTAAAATACTCCAAAGACAATATTGTCTCTATTTTAATAATAACTAACTTATAACATAAAGTTATTACAAAATAGTTAAATAGTTTTAATATGAATTTATCCTCTTATACTCCCCGCAAGTTGGGGACCCAACTTGAGCATACTATCATAAAAACTTTTGGTTCCTAATGACTTAATAAAGGGGACCCAACTTGAGCATACTATCATAGAAACTTTTGGTTCCTAATGACTTAATAAAGAGATTTACTTGTTGTTGCTTGGTTCACAAGTAAGCTATATAAATAGCTCCAAATTGTAAATATTAACAAATGAAGTGACAATCAACTTCAATATGTTTAGTTCTCTCATGAAAAATTAAATTTGCAACTAAATGTAATACTACTTGATTGTCAGATTGCAAAATCATAGGAGTGGTGCATGGAGTTTGAAGAGTTGCTAGTAAATTGTGTAGCCATTGAATTTTAGTAGTAGCATGCGCCATTGCACAGACATTGTGCCTCACTTCAAGGAGGAGTCCACATTGATTGAAGGTGGAGTTCCGACGGCTCCACGATAGTCGGCCACCTCCCACCACCATTTGTACTATTAATTTAAATTACTTTTAAATTAAAAAAAAAAAAACTATTTTTAAATAATAAATCAAATTAATTTTATATATTAAATTTTGTATATATGGAAGGTCTAAAAATAAGACTGAATGGTTGAGAGTTAATTGTGTGGAAAGTAGTTGACACAATATTTGCACTCTTCCTCTCATTCTCTTCACCAATGACTCATCCTCTTCTTCTCGCCAATCAATTCCAATGGCGGATACAATAAGCGACTTACCAGATTCAATTCTGTGTCACATTCTCTCTTTTCTTCCAACCAAACACGCCGCAACCACAAGCATTCTCTCAAAGAGATGGAAACCGTTGTGGCTCGCTGTTCTCAATCTCAACTTCGACGACGAAGCATTCGAAAACTACAGCACATTTCACAAATTTGTTTACTTAATCACTTTCTCATTGCGAGACAAAACCCTTCCAATCCATTCCTTTCGCTTCAAATGTAGCGCCTACAATAGCTTCCAAACAAATGATTTCAATCCAATTTTCAACTTTGTGATGCAACGAGGACTCAAAAATCTTAACCTCATCATGTTCCATCGTATCAAATTACCTACTTGCATTTTCAGTTTTAAGTCACTTGAAGAGCTTAAATTGTCCGATGTACAAATTGGAGATTTTGATCAAAGGTTTTCGGATATAGGAGATTTAGATCTAGTAGATTTTCCTCGTGTCAAAACTCTTCATTTAATTAGGGTTTATTTCAAATCACCTAAATATGTTGCAAAGTTTCTATTAGGTTTTCCTAATTTAGAAGATTTGAATACAGAATTGTGTGTATCTAGGTTGAGGAAGTCACTTCTTCCGATTGAAAACTTGGATGCTTTGCCTAATTTGGTTAAAGCAAGGATTTGTGATTCGTATACTCCAATGTGTTTGGTTTGTAAGGCAAAGATTTTGCATGTAGAAGAGGTATGAATATCATCCTAAAGTTCCTATATAAATGTTTAGACAATTTATGGTTTCTCTTTCACAGTACTTCCTTCATTTCTAAATTTGTATAAACTTTTCTACTCATGCATTTAAATTGATCTCTTTTAGAATTCAAGATACATAATTTACATTTGTTTTCTAAATATACTATGAGAGTATTTATACTCTTTTCATGGAAATGTGAGAATTTGTAAAAAATTTAAGAGTAAAAAGGATGAATTTGACTCTTCCTAGAGTGAGAAGGTAAAATGAGTGAATCAATAATTGATATTATAACCACCTATGATAGATCATTCATGTTCATATAATATCAACCATTCAATTGATCATCAATGGTTGATATTACTTACTTTATTCTCTAAGTGAATTGCTCACTTTAGAGAAGGCAAATCCAAAAAAACAGATATAGGCCGTCAGGATTTTTAATTGCAGTTACGCCCATGATGCAAGTGTAAATTAGTTTTACATTGCCCTTTAATAAATAATATAGAGTATGTGATAGTTTTTTATAAAAGCGATTACAATATACACTTAGATCTAAAAGATTGGCAAGATGATTGGTTCTCTAAATTAAAAGGTATTTCGATAAATTAAATAATTTCTTAACATGTATGCTAAAACCTACCTAAAAAAAATATGGAATGGAGGGAGTATATATATTTCTAATGCTGTGTGTTTTGTGCAAATCATGCAGTTGTTGCCTGCCTCTTGGACAAGACTTCCCATGTTTAACAATTTAACCCACATGAAACTTAGTTTCAATCCTTGGTTTTGCTATAGGGACTCTATGTGGTTGCTAGAAAAACTTCAACAAATCCCCAAACTTCAACACATTACTATCATTCAGGTTTTATTTATGTTTAGGACTTTTTTTCTTTTAATTATCTAATTTCACGTATTTTCATTTTTAAAAACAAAAAATTATCTGAACGGTTGACAGGATTGTAAAGATGCTGATATTATTAGTTACAAATGTTCGGAGGATCTATCCACTGTTCCAGAATGTCTTTCATCACATCTCAAAACTTGCTGCATTACAGGTTTCAGAGGCTCAAAACATGAGTTTGAATTTGTAAAATATATTATACAGCATTCAAAAGTACTAGAGACCATGTCATTTAAGAGTATCTCCATTCCAAAGTTTGAATTGTTAATGAAATTATCTTCATGCACAAAAGGCTCTGCAACATGTAAACTTTTATTTGATTGATGACTACGGGTACGTCTTGTTTTTTTGAAGAATATGTCGTGGTTTTTCATGAAAGAAATATTTTGGGAGTAATTACTCAGTGACCAATCCATGTAATGAAAGTTCTCCTTTTTATTCTATTATGTGGTGTAATCTGGTTGTTGATTCTACGAATGGTGGTAAAATGCATAACTATGATATATTTTGAGTTTTATTTGATTGCTTAAAACAAAAGAATGCCTGATTTTTTGGTTGGTTGAAGGTGTGTTTTGGATCTTTGGTGTATAGCATTGTTCAATAGCATTAATTTAAAGAACTTGATCATGGAAACAATATTGCTTGTAAAGAAGATTTTAAGTCTAATTCATAGACTTCTATATGTAGGCATGAAATATTGATGCAGATTACAGTTTCTATTTGTCAACGCCATCTAGATTTTAATGACTGATCATTGATGCAATGAGACTGATAAGGATAAAGGATTAGTTTACAGAGGAACTAGTTATGGTTGGCTCCAAAATACTATCTACTATCTAACTTCAATGCTTTTCAGCTGCTACTTACATGCCATTGAAAGAATTTCAAGTTCCTATCATAAGTATGTTAAGTGGTAGTAAGCTATAATGCATTGATTGAAACTTTGTATGTTAGCCTTTGGATTTGTAGCTTGTGTTGTACTTGAATCTCAGCTGGTTATTTGAAGCTGTCACAGAATACTTCACAATTCACATTATTCAGAAAAAATAGTTGAGGTTATTGATGTTGCAGCTAAATAAATCAGTTATATACTTTACTCCAATATCTCCAAAAGTGTTCCTTTTCTCATTATAAATGATATTTTACTAGTTCCTTGCTTGATGAAGAGGCTTCTGATACTTGCAATATAAATTCCTAGGTAGTTGATAGAAGTTGAGTGCTAACTAACCTGTTGCAACCCTGTCCAAGATGAGTGAAAGTTGTTGGTTCCAAGCTTTGAAAAAATTAAATTGAAAAGATGGTGGTAACTGGTGGGATTGACAACTCAGTCTTAAAACAGAAATGGCCAAATATTAAATAGATAGAGCTGAATTCTTATGACTGATGTAAAGACTAGAAATATAATAGATGCATTTCATTTTATTGGCTTGATTATTTTAAGGCCTTTAGAGGCCCTTTAACCTAGGAGATCCTTGCTGATTATCACTGAGCTTTCACTTGCATGGTGAATAACAATCAGAGTTCATATCCCATTTTCATCCTATGTGTTTTGGTGTGCTTGTTGATCTTACTTTTGTTTGTGTAGATTTTGTTGCAGCAATGTATGTTGGAATTACAAGAGAGCTTGGAAATGAGTGATCTTGTTACATTAACTTTGATTTTTTCACGTAGTATCTCTGAAAATGAGTCATCAAAAAAATCGTTGAAATATACAATTTATACACATAATAAATATTTGTCACTTATCAATTAGTAAAATTCAATATTTTTTTGAGATCTTTTAAATAAAATGAGAATAATTATAATATATCTATCTTAATTAATTATAAAAACCTTACTCAGAGTATACTAATTATAAATTTCTTACACTTTCATTTTTCCATGTTATTTTACTCAAGTTGAGTAACTAAAGAAGTCATTTGAACTTACTATTTATACACAGTATATACATCTGTAACTAATCTATTATTTAAATTGAGTATTTTTACTATATCTTTAAAGTAAACATGAAGAATATCATCTTTATAATATGTTAATTTAAATTAATTATAAAAGTTATATAGGGAATAAATGTTTGTCCTTAAAGAATTTGTTAAAATTTATCCTTAAATAATTTACTAAAATTAGTGTTTTTTAATATTGTCGACATAAAAATAAAAACAGTTATAATTTACTAAGTATAATTATTCTATACTTCAATTTTTTCACGAGATATTTTCACAAATAAGTAATAAAGTAGCCTTTGGAGCATACAATTCATAAACAAAGTATATATTTGTTATTGGTCAATTAGTTAAATTTATTTTTTCTAAATATCTTCTAAAAAATGAGAATAATTATAATTTTATCATAAAGAATAAAATCATCCATGCAACAAACATTTGTTACTAAAGAATTAGTTAAAATTTGTGTTTATTTTTAATATCATCGATTATAATCAAAACAATTATAATATACTAACTTTATTTTTACATTTCCATTTTTTTCCTTTTTTTTTTTTGGAAAGGATTCCCTATAGAAGTCTATAGAAGTCGTTAGAATGTTCTATACATACACGGGATATACTTTTCAGTTTATACTTTTACATAAAAGACAAAGAAGTCATATTCGCTACGACAAACAACATAAATTTCAAATTAGAACACAACACAAAGCAGACATTATAAAGACAGTAAAACCACAACAAAGACTACCTAAAGTAAATTGGCTTCATCTCGATTTCGGTTAGCTATCAGTTCCTTATTATATATGTTAGATAATGTTATTATATATTAGTAGTAAGGGTATTTTAGATATTTATGTTCTTTTATATATATACTCATTGTAACCCTATTAACTAAAGTTTGGTTCATTCTATGTTATGAAACCCTAGAGTGGTTGTCTTTTGGTTGTCTCTCTTCTTCCTCTTTTCATTGTTAACATGGTATCTAGAGCCTATTTCGATCCTCCTTGAACGATTCCGCCTCTATTCCGCTGCCGAGTTCCCAACAGTTTGGGATCTATTGTAAAGAAGAGAGAGACTATTTTGATAGAAAAGATAACCGCCAAAAGAGAAAATAGAAGAGTAACCCTATTCCCGATTTTGTTAAATCAGTCTCACAAAAATATCGATTGCGCATTCGTTAACCGTTGGATCAGGCTGATTTTTGGACAGCAGGTTCGAAACATTCAGGTCTTCGTCTTCAACGGTCGGATCGGCGAAACAACATCTGTAGGGGGAGAAATCGTGCTCGCACAGGACTAGATTTATTTTGTCTCAATGATTGTGTTTGTCGTATTTTCTTGTCATTATTTGTTATGGCTGGTGCTAAGGATGATTCTCTTCAAGCACATTGGAAAACACATTGTCCGAAATTGGGGAGAGCACATAAGAAGAATTTTAGGGGACCATCGTCCAATGTTGTTGTTTCTGCTCCTCCTACCATTGACTCTAGTTCTGATTTTGGTTTGGTTCACATGATTTCAATTGTTGTGGTTCTTTGCTGATTTGGTTGGTAATATAATTGTTCGTCTCTCCTATCTCTTTGGTTGCTTTCTTCTGTGTTGTCGCTCCCTCTGTTGCTTCTTCTGTTTGATTGCTCCTCTCTCTATTGCTTCTTTTGTTTGATTGCTCCTCTCTCTAGTGATTTGCTTTGTTGCTTCTCTCCATATTGATTGTTCTCTTTGGTTGCTTCTCTCTAAATCAACACTCTTTTGTTATTGGTTGCTTCTCTCTTTGGTTAGTTTGGTTTGATGTTGTTTAGTTTGATTTGATTTAGTTTTGTTTGGTTTGATTTGGTTTTGGTTTGATTTTTTGTTGGCTTGGTTCTTCTCTTGATTGTGACTATTTGATATGATTTCTTGTTGGTTTGGTTTCTCTCTTTATTGTGATTGTTTGGTATAGCTAATGATCCTCTCTTTGGCTTATGCTTCTTTTGTCGTTGCTTCTCTCTTTGTTGGTTCTTCTCTTTGATTGTTGCTTCTTCTTTGGTTCTTCTCTTTGTTGGTTCTTCTGGCTATCCAACCACCTCCTGCGATTGTTGATCCTCCTCGTTACCCCTCTCGTCAACTTTCTCTGAGCTCTCTTCCTATAAAGAGGTTGTTCTTGATCCTCTTTTGCAGCAGGCTATGGCAGAAGAACTATTTGCATTGCACAAAACCAATACTTGGGAATTAGTACCTCTTGCTCCTGGAAAACGTGCTATTGGGTCTCGTTGAGTATACAAGATCAAAACTAAGTTTGATGGGTCAGTTGAGTGCTACAAAGCACGTCTTGTTGCTAAGGGTTTCTCTCAACACTATGGTTTGGATCATGAAGAAACTTTTGCTCCTATAGCCAAAATGACCAGTAATCGTACTCTTCTTCTTTATAGATTGCTAATTTGTTCACAAAGATGTATTCCATTAAACGTTTTCGTTTTTTAGTTGACAAACTCTCGATGCTCCATGTTAATGCATCGTGAGTTTGAGGGGAGATGTTAGATAATGTTATTATATATTAGTAGTAAGGGTATTTTAGACAGTTATTATATATTAGTAGTAAGGGTATTTTAGATATTTCTGTTCTTTTATATATATACTCATTGTAACCCTATTAACTAAAGTTTGGTTCATTCTATGTTATGAAACCCTAGAGTGGTTGTCTTTTGGTTGTCTCTCTTCTTCCTCTTTTCATTGTTAACATATATACACCGAGAAATGCTTTATCGGTTGTTGTCTTTGTCCAAAATTGAGTTTCCCCTTTTATCTACTTTAAGTATCTTTTCAAAGGTGTCGACGTACGTCCATAAACGATTAACAATATAAAGATTAGTAGGGCCAAGCTCGTCAAGTTTGTAAGTTAACTTGTCCCTCTTCTAGTTAAAATGCTCTTTAGTCCAATTGTTTGGGGAACGATATTGGTAGAATGTTCTCAGCTCACCCTCGTCAACCACTATATACGCCCAACAATTCAGATGGAGTTGTGAAGGGACAAGGCGGAGGTGATCAAGAATAGCTATTTCAACCTCCTTTAAAGGGAGGCAGAGTCTCATGTTCCTAAATATTATTTCATACTTGGTTATCGAACAACTACAGGGGTCACTACAAATCTTTTTCGTCTTTTCAAGTCTATAAGTAGACTAGTCCTCATTTAACCCAATCTTCCTAGAGACATATGAAGTATCGTCAACTTATCTGAAAAAGACAAAAAGGAATCCAAGAAGATATCTTAGAATTTAAAACTAAGACATAGTAAAAAAAAACATCTTAATCACAAAAGTCACCAAAACTCTAAAAGGGAGCTTAGTTACTCATTGACATAAAGAAAATAAAGTAAATAATAGAAGTGCTCATCAATTAAAGGAAAAGAAATAAAACTCAAAGAATATGAATTTTTTTTCTTTAAATTTGAGATATTTTACTCGAACTCTAATATTAATCACTCCTAAGTTTCCAAAGTGTTTCTTCTTATTTTCTCTCTTTCTAAGTTTTTCCTACCACACCGATTCTGTTTTTCGTGTGCAGTTTTCTCCTTCTATTTCTGATTTCCATTATTTATTATAGCAATAAGATCTTAATTTTATGCAACAACATCCCTTCTTTGGCAACAACTTTCCCCCTTCTTTAGCAAAATTTTTTTATCTTAAAATTCAATTTTCTTGAAGTGTGCGACAAATCTCCTTTTTGCACTCATAAGTTGGAATATTAAACTTGATATTTTTGCACTAAAAACTTAGTTGATTTTACCAATTTGAATTATTTTATCATCTCATGATCAATCCTGCAAATATAATAAGTAAATAAATAAGTAGAAGTTGAAATCAAAACTAGAAATAAGATAAAATAGAAGGTAAATAACATTTTAAAATTCTATAAAAATAGGTTTATCAAAAAGCAGATGAAATATTGTAAATCATAACCATTCAATTTTTGAAGAAAACAAAAATTGGAGAAATTCTAAAAACATTACAAGAGTTTACTATTTATGCAACAATAGATCTGAAACTACTACTAATGGTAGAAATATGGGGAGAATTTAGAGCCACCATGAGAACCACCATAAGTGATAGTCGAAATCGCAAATTAATACAATATACATGCAAGGAGCGTCACAAATGTATGAGCAATCAATCGAAAAAATAGTAAACTACACTAAGAAAAATCCTAAAAGTTGAATTTAAGAAATAAAAGGGAGAAAAACAACAAACCTTGGAAGGATGTTGATACAAAATCCCTTATAAAGTTTTGATGATAACAAACTTTAATGTCTATCAGGAGCCCCTATGCCACATTATCAGGAGCTCCTATGCCACATTATGAGGTGTTTACCATCTTTTGGTGATTTTTCCACAAACATTCATCTTTCCTTTCACATGGATCGCCATGTCTATCATTGTATGTTGTTGCTTTTTCTTGCGCTTTCAATTTTGCTACTCTTCTGCTCTTTCCTTGCGAAAAATTGGTTGGTTTTGCCAATTACGCATATTGGATTGCTGCTGTGGGAACTTGGTTTCAAGGACAAGGTTGTTAAGACAAAATCTCAATTTAAATGTTTTGATGATAATTAAACAAAAGGTTAATTAAAGACTATTAATTATGATTCTAAATATTTTGGTATTTAACATGTGCATTTGAGTGTGTTAAAACAAGATAGGTATCAAACATCACAAATCATATCTCATTAAAATCAAAGAAAGCAAAAGCAACGAAACAAAGATTGATCTTGAAGTAGTTCTGTAAAACGAAGATTGATCTTGAAGTAGTTCTGGAAAACGAAGATTGATCTTGAAGTAGCTCTGGAAAACAAAGATTGATCTTGAAGTAGTTCTGGAAAACGAAGAACAATCTTTGTTTCTGCCAGAAACAATAATAATCAGTTTCTTTGTTAGAGATTGGATCCTGGAAGCTTTATTCATCTCATATCTTCATCAAAAAATAAGCAAGAATCAATCTAAGTCATAATCATTCCAGAATTCAAAGGATCAAAGAGATGCTTCATAAAAAGCTTAAAACAAAATCATTCTTCAAGTGAGGCAATTACAAGTACAAAGTTGCAAGCTATAAAAGTACACTACTGATTGTACTTTCAATCTAGACCTACACATGTGATTGAAAAGCAAGCACTCATCTCAGACAACTGACACAATCACAAGTACAAGTCAGTTCATCACAAACAAATTCGAAGAACAATCTTGGATATCTAGAATGTTCTTGGATGGAGTTTTGATCACTCTTGCTTTTTGGCATACTTTATCCAACCACTATCTCACGACAGTTGGCCCTATTTCAACGGACATATGAGCTGTCCTAAGCTCTCTTGAAGTCTATAAATGGAGCTTCAAGATGAAGAACAACACACAACTCAAAGTGCCAAGCAAAGGATCAATCATTTCAATCATACTCAAGTGTTTCAATATCATTCTTAAAGTTTGTTGTTTTTAATCTTTGTGTTGTGTTAGAATCAGTAACAACTGAGTTCTATTTACAGAATCTATTTTTCAAACAAGAGTTGAGTAAATACCCAGATTCTAAATATTCTCAAATCCACCATTTTGTAACTCAAGGTTATTTTGTTAACATAATCTTGAGTGATTTGTAAAAATCTCTTTCATGTTTTGAAAGGTAACTTGCTAAATCCTTTCTGAAATAGTAAGGTAGAACTGAGGAAATCATTTCTAGGTAGAAGGGTAGAAACTGTGTAAAGATCAAGATTGATCTGGTGGAAAATAGTGTGATAACCAAGAACAATCTTGCCTTTAAGCACATAGTGAAAAATCTCACACTTGTGAGGACTGGATGTAACCCGTGTTTTGGTGAACCAGGATATATACTTGCGTAATCTCTCTATCTCTATCTTTGTATGCTTGATAATCAAATTTTATATTGATAAAATTGATATTGCTGTTTTTGACTAACCAAGATCAATCTTCGTTATAACCAAGATCAATCTTGAGTTAAATTTTTAATTTCAAAACATGAATTTTTTAGAAGGGGCAATTATAATTCAAACCCCTCTTTCTTATAATTAACATTGTTACTTCAAAGGTATCATTTGCTCATACAATCTTTTTATTCCCACCGAAGATCAATCTGATGGTGACTCTTTTCCCACATATGAATCATATTTGTGTTGTGTTTTATTTTTACTAATGATCAATTTGGTGGTGACTCTTTACACACATGAATTATTAATGGTGCCTTATCTTCTCAAATAAGTCCAACAGTTGTCAAACTTAGATTCAATTTTCGTGATAAGTTGTTTTGATGTAGCAAGCTTAAAGCATATTAAGCTTTAGTTTGAGGGGGATTTTTAAAATTCAATGTATGTTTTTATTATTCTTTGATTGTCCAACATCCTAGACTAATTATTAGTAGTCCTAGTCAACATAACTTCTTAGATATTGAATGTAATTATTGCAACATCATTATAAATAGAAGGTGTGATCTCAATAGAAACACACATAAATTACTCATTGTTTCAAAGAAGAATATCACTTAAATGAATTAAAAAGATTAAGAAAAAAAATCTTATAAGTTCTCACAAGATCATTTAAGTCAAAAAAGGATAGTTCATTTAAAGTCAACTTAAATCTCATAATGTTAGTGAAAAAAACTCACCAAGGGTGAGGACTAAACGTAGATCAAGTTTGGGTGAACCAGTATAAATTATGTGTGTATCTCTTATCATTACTCATCTTATAAACGTTTCACTAATCACACACACTACAACTAATAAATCTATTTAACTTATATACTAGATCTCCAGAATATTATGAAGTACTTATTTTTCTCAATGCTTCAAGTCAATATACTTGAGAGTTAATTTTACTTATATGAAAGAATTAAAAAAAGATCACAATTCAAACCCCTCCCCCTCTTACTTGTGATATTGAATTCTACTTCAAAGGATGCTTGAAGAAGAAGATGAAACTCAAACTTCTCATTCTAATTCTAGAAATAGTTGTAGGAGTTTTGGAGGGAGAATCTGGCATAAATCCTAAATGATGCATCTAACAATTTAAAACATTTCGAGTTACACACCCTAACATTGAAAAGACATCTAAGGTAATGATGGCTCACTATTCTTGACATTTGGCATAAGGAAATGACTGAAACGAAGTTTCGGTAAGGAACCACAAACACGTAATCATCTATGAAGGGACTTATCATAGTTCGGACTAAGGAATTGACAAAACAGATCGAAACCTAGAATCCCCAATGAACGAAAACACTAGTTTTCATCCAAAATCATAATCTAAAATTGAAGAAATCATGAACAAATTGACTAATATCGCGATATCACCAACCAAGAATAAAGTTGAGGTTGTTTTTTTCGTTCTCAAACACAACTTTGATCTAGTTTCGATAAATTCTACATACAAGTCAACCATTTACTTCATCATATGATAGACTTGTGTGGAAATTGTTTTGGACTGAACTCAGGACAACAAAGTTCTAGTCCAACATAAGAATGGATGATTCGAGATCGACCTGACCCAATCAAATGACATCACAAAAACATTCTTGAAGTTAAGTTGAGTCACCTCCGATAATAGGATCTAAAGTAGCAGTCTACAATAATTCACTTGGACCTTTAATCGTGACCACCAGATGGACGAAGAGAAAATCCAATGATGACAGACTCAATTACTTACATGTGCTCTCAACATGAGCCAATTGATGGCAATCGTGTCGTTATTGCGACCACTAGATGGCACTTGTTGCAATAAAATACAAGTGTGCAATATACACAATTGAGAATATTAATAAAGTGAAAGTAAAGTATCAATCTCATGAGGATTGATGTGGATAAGTTTAAGTATTCTTAGATGGATTATTTTAATTAGTTAAAATCTCAAGTAACACAAATATTTTGGTTCATGCAAATAAAAGTAAATTCAAGTTTAAATCAAGTAAATATTATTATGGAAGATAATCTAAATTCAAAATTTAACAAATAGTTAAGGAAACAACTTTGTTGCAACTTTCGTGTAAGGAAATGCAATATGCTACAAACATGTTATAACATTACGAGTAGAGTGACCTTAGGGGTTTTCTAACTCAGTCATCATGCTTCTCAAAGGCACTAATGTCATCTCTGAGTTCATGTTCACGTCCAACCATACTACAATTTATAGCTCCTACTTTGTTCTATGGAGTTAAATATTATTCCTAGTTATTTAATCCACATTAAACAAACAAATCGGTTTTTTTTTTCCTTTTTCAAGCCCAAAAACTAGCATTAAATCTAAGGTGGCTAGATTTACATTTAAAGACAACAATAAATCAACTTGATTAAATAAATCATAAACATGTCATAAACATATTAAGTCATAAGCCTTACTTACAAAAGAATTGTTCCTTAACTAATGAAGGTTTAGCTCATAATGGGGTTAAAATGGAATAATAATGAAGCTATTATAGAAATAGTGTTACAACAAGAATCAAAAGAGATTTTAGAAATACAAATTACAACAGTATATGTCACAAGGTTCGCTGGAACAATTTTTTTTAGCTCTCCTTCTTCAAGTTGAAGCTCCAATGGTTTCCAAATGGAGTGGAAATGAAAGATGATGATGATGGAGCGATGGTGGCAACTAGGTCTATTGAGAGACTTTGAAAATTAGGTTTTCATCCACCATTTTTTAAATTTTCTATTGTTGTTATTTTTATAAGACAACAATTTGAACCACTTTTCTCTCTCCTTACAACAGTATATGTCACAAGGTTCGCTGGAACAATTTTTTTTAGCTCTCCTTCTTCAAGCTGAAGCTCCAATGGTTTCCAAATGGGGTGGAAATGAAAGATGATGATGATGGAGCGATGGTGGCAACTAGGTCTATTGAGACACTTTGAAAATTAGGTTTTCATCCACCATTTTCTAAATTTTCTATTGTTGTTATTTTTATAGGACAACAATTTGAACCACTTTTCTCTCTCCTTTTTGAGTCTTCTTTTGTCCTTTTATGCATAAAGCAAATTTGGTCCAATGAAATAAAGATAATGGACAACTTGAATTTTCCTTTAATGTGTCCTTGGGTGGTAAGTATCCCTTGTGCCCCTATGATGAGATTATCATGTTCAAATTCCACAACTTGTTGTTTTGTTGTCTCGTAGGGATGCTGCAGCACTAATGTAGCATTTTACTCATATTTGGTCAATTAATTATATTATACACAAAATCAACACTAAACAACAAAATTTTAACATAAACTAGCATAATCTAATAAAAAGAGCATTTAATTAATATTATATTAAAAATACTAAAAATTATTAATTTAATAAGAATATATCTTCAAGGATTTGCATATTCAAGTCTAAAAAGTGGTAAACAACTCATATATTTATGAGTTATTGGCCCTCACAATTTGATGATCAGAAGGACGTGCGCCCTACATCAGAGGGTCATATGAAGATCACATATTTCCCTTCTAATGATCATAACAGGAGTTTTCTAGAAAACCCTAAAAAGACTCAATATATAAAGATGACCCTTGAGGTCTTAAAAGTACACATAAATTCTAACCCTATAAAAACTCTCATTTTTTGATAAATTCTTACTTGTTTATTTTTATTTGTTTTAATTTATTGTATGGAAATTGGATCACCATAAATTTTTTTAATCAAAGGCCACCTAGATCAATGAGCCAAATGATATTGCTTGATCAGTAAAGGCACCCATTGTTGTTGTTAAACAAGTCTTTAAAATTTTAAAGTTCTTGCTAACTAAAACTTTTCAGTTTCAATAAAAAGTGCATCTGTTTATCGCAGTTTTCTTGGTAAATTTTCAGCCTAGATTTTTTAGGGTTAAATAATTTTTTATCTTTATAAAATTTTAAAATTTTGTTTTTAATCATATAAAAAAATCATATATTTTTGTCTAGAAAATTATTATACAATCAGTTTCAATTTCTATTAAAGCATCAACATATACATGTTTTTGAATTAGTGTTTTGCTTATATGTTCACCACACTATAAGAAATTTCATGTTGGTAACCTTCCATTGTTGGTAAATCCTAAATAGCATTATGCTTAACGATCCATGCCAATTACATGATGAATAACCAAAGGCGGAAGCGTACCTGTGGGAATTGCCATTGATGAAATCCTGGGATGATGATGATAGAGCCAATGGATTGGGTGATCTTCCTCAGCAAAACACCCTGAAGACCTTGCTCTCTTGATGGGGATAGAGAGAACCAGAGAGTTTTCTCTTTTAGGGTTTTGTGAAACTGAATAGCCTTGTTGTGTTTGCCTTGGGGACCACTACCCCTATATATAACTATTATTAGTTATATTCCAAATTGCAGTATTTCTAATTCAGCCTCTCATTAAATTAGAAACTGCCTGGTATCTACACTATTAATTTTCATAACTATTATGCTCTTTAGCCATAAACTATTATATATTATTTGACCCCTAGTTTATTGGCTAATTATATAATGACCCTAACACACTGTATTAATTAATTACATATGTGACTCATAAATCTTACAATCTCCCACTGGTCACACATGTATCCTTAGGAGTGTGTTAGACTTTATGACGTCAAAAATGTCATTATAATTACCTTGAGTATAATCCAAATTGTCCCGTCCATTAATCATATCAGCACATGGAACCAAAGAGGCTTTCGTCATAATAAGCATAACTAAACCCATCAATGATCACCCGTACTGACGCAACTAAATGACATAGACCCATTATGAAAAGTGTAGCATGAAAATTACCTGAAGTTGGTCAATGCATGTCAATTTTCAACTAGTCCTACTTTACCGAATGAGATCATACCATAACTTAAATGTACAAAGTAACCAAAACTGAATACTTTAAACTTTATTTCTGATCAGAAAGTCCAAATACAATATATTTGTACTTTACAATTAAACATAGAACATGAATTACATAATGGACGAAACTCCCACTAAAATCAAGATTCCTCAAACTGTAGCACACCCATGTGAGTAGTATGCTCATGAAAGACCTTGGGTGGTAGACCTTTAGTGAGCGGATCCGCAATCATGGAGTTTGTCCTTAAGTGTTCTATGGATATTTGTCCACTTTGTACCTTCTCTTTAACAACTAGGAACTTAATGTCAATGTGCTTTGACTTGATTGAGCTCCTATTATTGTTAGAATACAGGACTGTTGATCTATTGTCACAATACAACTTGAGTGGTCTTTCAATCTCTTCAACTATTTTCAGCCCCGTGACAAAATTTCTCAGCCAAATGCCCTGGTCAGATGCCTCATGAATTGCTACGAATTATGCTGCCATGGTTGATGAAGCAATAAGACCTTGCTTGGCACTACGCCAAGAAATTGCTCCACCAGCTAACAGAAAGACATAGCCTGAAGTTGATCTTAAGCTGTCTTGGCATCCCGCAAAATCCGAGTCAGAGTACCCAGTGATCTCTAACTGGTCTGACCTCCTATATGTGAGCATGTAGTTTCTTCCTTTCTCTAGTGGATCTCCGCAATGGAGCTGGCTCTTGAGGCACTTGTTCTTGAGGATCTTGAATTTGATCTGGATTTTGTTCTTCCTGAACAACCAGATCATCTTGAGTTTGTTCAATAATGGGAAAGTCAAATGGTGGAAGAATCAGTTCTGGAATTGTTACTGATTCTTCCTCAAAGACAAAATCTTTAACCTTAATCTTCCCCCCAAACTCAATATCCTCAAAGAACGTTGTCGTTCCCGTCTCAAAAATTGTTCTGAATTTTGGATCATAAAATTTATAGCCCCTTGATTTTTCTGAGTACCCTATAAAATAGCTGCTAATTGTTCGGGGTTCAAATTTCTTTTCATTCGGCCTATAAGGCCTTGCCTCAGTTGGACATCCCCAAACATGAAGGTGCTTCAGACTAGGCTTACGCCCAATCCAAAGCTCATAAGGTGTTTTAGCCGCTGCCTTAGTTGGTACTCTATTAAGAATGTATGCTGATGTTTTTAATGCCTCTCCCCAGAGTGACTCTGGCAAGGTGGAATGACAAATCATACTCCTTACCATATCCTTAAGAGTCATGTTTCGTCTTTCAGCTACACCATTCATGTTGGGTGACCCCGGCATAGTGTATTGTTGGACGATTCCACATTCCTCTAGGTATTTGGCAAATGGTCCCGGATGTTGTTCACCTGAACCGTCATATCTGTCGTAGTATTCACCACCACGTTCAGATTTGAACTTTTTAATTCTCTTATTAAGTTGATTCTCAACTTCTTCCTTAAAGGATTTGAACACGTCTATTGATTGGGACTTTTCGTGAATTAGGTAAAGGTAGGCATATCTAGAATAATCGTCTATGAATGATATAAAATACTGTTGACCATTCCAAGAAAGAGTTGGAAATGGCCCACAGATGTCCGTATGTATCAATTCTAAGACGTCTGTAGCTCTATATGCGCCTAATTTCTTATCTTTAGTCTGTTTTCCTTTAATGCATGCTACACAAACGTTAAAGTCTGTGAAGTCAATGGAATCTAAAATTCCATCTGACACAAGTCGTTCAACTCTGTTTCTAGAGATGTGACCTGGACACTTGTGCCAAAGCACTCCTAAATTGAAATTGTCAATTTTTCGCTTAGTACCACGTGATTCCACACTCAAGGTTTCATTATAGTTAGCCACAGTTTCCAACAAATAAAGATTATCATAACCAGAAAGTAAACCGGTTCCAACAACATTCGAATTTAAAGACAAAGTAAATTCTTTATTCCCGAATGAACAATAATATCCTGATTTGTCCAAATAAGAAATAGAGACCAAATTCCGTCTAAATGACGGTACAACAAAAGTGTCTTCTAAATCCAAATAATGACCAGAACTTAATAATAATCTAAATTTTCCTATGGCTTCAACTTCTACCTTCTTCCCATCTCCTACATAGATGCATCTTTCAGTATCACTAGGCTTTCGGAAGTTCAGGCAACCCTGCATTGAAACACTGATGTTAGTAGTTGCGCCAGAGTCTAACCACCAAGTGTTTCCAGGTACTGAAGCTAAATTAACCTCAGAACAGACCAAAGACAAAATCATACATTTCTTAACACGCCAAGCGTGATATTTGGCACAATCCTTCTTCACGTGTCCAGGACTTCTGCAGAAGAAGCAGTTGTCATCCTTAGTCTGCTTCTTTTGTTCTGGACCCTTAGCAACATCTTTGTTCTTAGGCTCCTCAATTCTTTTCCTTTTGCCCTTGTCTTTAGAGATGATAGTAAAGTGAGCATTTTCAGTCCTATCTTGCTTCAGTCTGTCCTCTTCTTGCACACATAATGAAATGAGCTCATTAAGAGTCCATTTCTCCTTTTGACAATTATAAGTCACCTTAAACTGACTGAATTGCGCAGGAAGAGACAGCAATACTAAATGAATGAGTAAGTCATCTGACAACTCAAGCTTTAGTCCTTTAAGCTTAGAAGCAATGTTGGACATCATCATAATGTGCTCTCTTATATTTCCCTTGCCTTGATACTTCATGGAAATTAAATTCTGAAGCAAAGAACTTGTTTCAGCCTTATCACTTTTTTCAAAGCGTTTTTCCATCTCAGCAAGGAAATTTTTAGCGGTAACTACCTTATCCGAGACAGCACCTCTAAAGACCTCAGGAATGCCACGCTTTATGATCATAAGACTTATGCGATTTGAGCGATCCCATTTCTCATACTCTAATTTTTCTGCAGAAGAACTAGAGTCCTTAGGAGTAGGGGGTCGATCAATTCTTAATGCAAGGTCTAGATCCATGCAGCCAAGAACTATCAGAACGTTCTCTTCCCATTCCTTAAAATTTTTTCCATTAAGGACAGGAATATAACTCAAATTTGCAGATATGGAAGCAATAGATGCTGTGAATTAAATAAAGAACGAAACTTAGAAACTCACATTATAAGAAAATAAATCAATAAATAAATACATATGTTCAAATCATGGAATTTAACCCATCTCAAGATACCCAGTGCACCATTGGTGTCAAGTCTTTGGACAGTAACACCAACTGCTAGTGGTACTCTTGTTGCAACGATCAACTATTGACAATAAGACATGTCAAACAATAAACCTTCCTTTGGGCTGATTTACTGCTCACATGCATACCAAATAATTGTCACACATTTATCATTGCAGGTGTACATGTAATTCTGCCAAATATTAACCTTCCTTTGGGCCGGTCATACACTAACTCGAGAGCACAATCGAAGTTTTATAACATGGTTAAATAATCACATAAAGTCAAACTTCGATTATTTAACCAAATAATCACACAAATTTATTAAAAATAATCATAAAATACGAATATATAAAAAATTACTTCCAATTATTAAAATACACAAATTTATTTAAAATTTTAATATATATATATATATATATATATATATATATATATATATATATATATATATGATTACATAAAAAAATATAATGAACCAACGTTTACTATATATGTGTTCTGAAAAAATTGTTAACACTAAATTTTTATCAATTAAATTATATATTTATAATTGAATGTTATTTTTTATTTTAATTTTCCTTATTATAATGATAATTTTAATGTTAAAAAATAAATAAAAAATTAAGTATTGCATAAAATTAAATTATTTTTTAATAGAACTTATTTTTGGTACATATGAACATAACTATAATTCAATTGCACAAATAATTAGTTAAAACTTTTAAATACCTAAAACTGATTTAAAGTATATGCAAATCTTTAATCTTTAATAAAATA
>JBBPBR010000004.1:4483459-4523056 GCA_037974775.1 Cicer pinnatifidum
TATTTATTTTGGTACATCTATTCAACTGCATTGACTTTGATGTTTTTTTTTTCTATTATATATTTTTTGTTTGATTTTCTTAATATAATTTTATTTTTAAAATTTATTTTTATTTTTTATTTATTAAATTAACAATTATCTCTTTGTAAAAATAAAAAATAAAAAAATAATAAATTGCATACAAAAATTTCATCCTTCAAGTTATCGCAGGTGGAGAACTGGAGATGCAACCTCCAAATATGATATTTTGATTGTTGTTTATGCGCATATTTATAAATTATTTTATTGTCAACCACAAAGAATAAAAATATAAAGAGTTGTATGAACATGCAATGAATCTTTCAAAAACGTCAAACGAAGAACTTGACGTACTAGTAAATACGAATTTTAGTAGTGATAACAAACAGACTTGTATTAAGTTTTACGTGTATAATAATTATTTTGTATTAAATTTTACTTGTATAATAATTATTTTTTATGATTTGATTTGATATGTTGTAATTTTTCTTCTACCTATTTGTCAAGGTGATGTAAATAACACAACAATTATGAAGAAAAAAATTCCAAGTCCACGAGAACAATAAAATGGATGAAAAATCTAGATGATTGTGTCTATTTTAAAGGCGTTATATATTATTTTCGATCTCTATAAAATTCAATATTTCAAATTTTAGTTTCGATAAAATGACAATACAATTTTTAGTACCTATAAAATTATTCAACAAACACTTTTAGTTCTTGTTAAAATAAAACCTCACTACGTCAAAAATGATATTTTATAGCGCGCATTTTATAGCGCTTATTAAATACAAGCGCTGTTGTATAATATTTTAAAAATAACGGAGGATACAACAACACTTTTTTGACAAATGTTGTTGTAGGGTCATATAAGATCACATAGCGCTTACACATAATGTTTACAAGGCTTTTACAACGTTTTTTCAAAAGCGCTGTAAACTGAAGCGCTCTCACATAATGTTTTACAGCGCTTTAAACACAAGCACTGTAAAATATAGCGCTCCCACCTTATGTTACATAGCTTTTAAAGCGTTTTTTGTACAAGTGCTGTAAAAGACTTGCGCTTTGACATAATTAAATGACCTTTAGAGCACTTTTTATACAAGTGCTGTAAAAGACTTGTGCTTTCACATAATTAAAAGACCTATTAGAGCGCTTATTATACAAGCCTGGTAAAATCATTCAAAATTTGAATGGATCCAAAAAGTAAATTAATACTTAACCAAAACATTAGTTTTCTTCTCTCTCCTCTATACAGAACACGTTAAACCCCTTCTCATCTTTCACCCAAAACCAGTTTGTCAAAACGCTAAATCCCTAAACTCTCAATCTCGACCCCCAATTCGTTGCTTTTTTCTTCTCGTCATCAATCAATCTCGAACCCCAATCTGTTGCCTTCTCGCCTTCATTCAATCTCGAACCCTAATCTATCATTTTCTCACCTTTTCCCTCTTGCCTTCATCGCCTTCACCTCGACGAACATTCTGACTCGCGACCACCATTATCGCACCACATCCACCACGACAGCCTGGCATGACCGTGTGATCACCTTTCTCGCATCCCCGGTAAATTTAGATTTCTGTTTTTTTTTTATGTTAGTTTAAACTTCATATAAAATATATATTTGAAATATTTGCTTAGTTATATGTATTTTCTGTGTTATTTTAAATTTTCGCCTATTTGATTTAGAGTTAGGGTTCATTTTAGGGATTAATTTTGAATTTTAGCGAGTTTGATTGAAAGTTAGGGTTTATTCTAGAATTTGTTGAAACAAAATTTAGTACACATCATCCACCACAAGCATCATTTGTTGAAATATAATTCAATTCTTTGTTATTCTTGGTAACACTTGTTCTTGGACTGTTATAGCTATTATTCTTGGTAACATCATCTAAATTTTTTTGGTTTTGTTGTAATTGAATTGAGGTTCTTAAGATGCTTTTTCTTGTTGGAACTTTTGAGTCATGATTTGGTGACCCTTTTGATTTGTTTTGATGTGTTTTGTTAGTATTCTTCATGGGTAGTAAATGAACTGATGAATTTCTTAGCTTGTTGTTTTTAAGTTTGAAGATTTTTCCCATGTAATTGCAGCCTAATTGAACTTTTTCAACTTTGTTCTTGTTGGTTTTTCCTTCCTATGAAATTGCAGCCTAATTCTGACTCGCGACCACCGTTATCGCACCACATCCACGACGACAGCGTGACCTGACCGCGTGACCACCTTTCTCGCATCACCGGTAAATTCAGATTTCTGTTTTTTTTTTATGTTAGTTTAAACTTCATATTAAATATATATTTGAAATATTTGATTAGTTATATGTATTTTCTTTGTTATTTTGAATTTTCGCGTGTTTGATTTAGAGTTAGGGTTTATTTTAGGGATTAATTTTGAATTTTAGTGAGTTTGATTGAGAGTTAGAGTTTATTCAAGAATTTGTTGAAACAAAATCATGCTAAGTTCGAAGATGTTCATTGTATGAGTACAAAAAGTCTCCCAAAATTTATTGATGAAAAGGTTTGTTTCGATTTGTACTTTTCATGGGATGAATTGTAATTAAAAAATAAAATACATTTAACTTGTTTGTTTGAGTTTAGATAAAAAAAAGAGCAAAGGAGTGGTACCTAGACGTGAAGAGATTTATGTTGAAACTCGTACTCGTAAAGATGGATCAATTGTCATTGAAAAGGCTGCAAGAGTGATTGTAAGTTTTGAGCTATAATTGATTCTATATAGTGACTTACTTTTTTTAGTATAGTGAAATAATTTTTTATAGTGTTGTTTGTTTTGGAAGACAATTGATAGTATTTCGTAGAGTGACTTATAGTAAAGATTTATAGTAACTCAAGTGATTAGTTTGCTGTTTTATAATTTGTTATTCAAGTGCTGAATTTCGCCATCTACTAGTTGTTATAATATTGGAAGGACTCAATGTTATTGTTTTATAATTTGCTACTCAAGTGCTAAATTTTGTAATACGCTAGTTGTTATAATATTGGAAGGACTAAATGATAGTGTTTTATAATTTGCTACTCAAGTGCTGAATTTTGTAATCTACTAGTTGTTATAATATTGAAAGGACTCAATGATAGTGTTTTATAATTTGCTACTCAAGTGCTGAATTTTGTAATTTGTTAGTTGTTATAATATTGGAAGGACTCTATGTTGTTGTTTTGCTAATCTAGGATATTGCTTTCTTAATATACTTATTTTACAGCGCTTTTTAATAAAAATAGAATAAGAATGCACATATTACAATGCTTTTTTTTTTTTGAAAAAACGGCTAAAATGTAACACCCCGATTTTTAACAACGCGAGTGTATTTGTCTTTTTTTTTAACAAATTCATAAAAACAAAGAAATAAAGAAGAAAATACTTTTGGATAAATATTTAAGTCGTAACATAACGACAAAGTCAACAAATATTTACAAGCAGCAGAATAGTTTTTGAAATCAAAATCAAAAGTATTCAAACATCAAAATACACCGGGGCTATGAGGCCTATCAGACATAGCTCATACCCCTAGAGTATTCTCGACAGACACTTGTACAAAAGCACTGCCCCAAGAATTTTAACTCCCCACATCACATCAAAAAGTGGTACATGGAACCCATCAAAATAAAATGTCAAGCTGGCAATATTGGTATAGGTACAGTCTTCCAATTTAAAATAAACACAACCCAAAAAGAAAGACATCTAGTCCCTATACGTCAACCTAATCTAATCATTCTACAAAAACTATACATCCCGGATGATCTTCACGCACCCCACAAGATCCTCCTGACATAACTCCAGTCAGGTGTGTCCAACTACATTCCCATCCACAGGGTACTAACCGGTGGGAAGGTCCTGATTCTCATCTAAGGGAAAAGCCCATATTTCCACAATAGTTGTAAAGGGTCACCAACCGAAATTAACAATTAACACATAACATTTACGTTTTTAAATGCAGAAAATAACCTTTCCACTTAGCATGCACCTTTAAAGGGTTTCCATGTGCAAGACATGCATAAACAAAGTTGAAAAATGAAGTTTTTAACAAAACTGCACTGTTGTATTCGAATACAACATCTCTGTATTCGAATGCAAGTTTGTTTCATAAGTCAACAGCAAAAACAACATGTATGTATTCGAATACAGCCTTCTGTATTCGACTACACATAAGTCAGCAACAAAAACAGCATATATGTATTCGAATACAGCCTTATGTATTCTACTACACATAAGTCAACAACAAAAACATGTCTATATTCGAATACAACCTTCTGTATTCGAATACACATCAGACAACAGTAGAAAAACAGCAAAATTCAGCTTTTAAAAGGGTTTCGAAATCAATCAACACTTACACACAAATCCAACAATCACACTTAGCAATTATAGCACAATCACCATGACGACTTGAGTTTCTAAAAGGTTTTGCAATCAATCACACTTACACACAATTCCAAAACATTCACACTTAGCAATTATAGCACAATCACCACGACAACTTGAGTTTTGAAATGGTTTTGCAATCAATCACACTTACACACAATTCCAAAATATTCACACTTAGCAATTCTAGCACAATCACCACAATAACTTGAGTTTCGAAATGGTTTTGCAATTAATCACACTTACACACAAATCCAAAACATCCACACTTGACAATTATAACACAATCACCATGACAACTTGAGTTCAAACACTCAATCATAATCTTGAATCAAACACGACTAGTGTGCCAAGCACGCTAATGCAATGTGTATATGCCAAAATGCATGGACTCCGAATTCCAAACCAAAACCCTCCCCAGAGGGCCGTAAATCATAATTGTACCGCCTATCACAGATCGAAGTACTAAATTATTGAGGTGCTGCCTATCACGGGATAGAACGATTTACTAAAAATGTAAATCGTAAATGTACCGCCTATCACAGGCTGAAGTACTATTTACTGAGATGCCACCTATCACGGGTCAGCATAATTTACGAAAAATGTGCAGTCTATCGCATACCTTACACGACGCGACAATCTCCACAAGGATAAGATGAACCAACAAATCACATGGAATCATCTCGTGGCCCATCCGGTCACCACTATCACCATGACCCATCCGGTCGCCATGTACTATGAAATGAATCAGCATACTCTGACGCTATCCACGACTATCATTAAGTAAATGCATATATTAAAAGATTCTCCATTTTTAATACTCATTTAACTCTAACGATTTTCACGATCATCATTAAGTAAACGCAGCTATTAAAATATTCCCCATTTTTAATACTCATTTAACTCTAATGATTTTCAAATTCCACACAGAGCATACTTAGACATATTCTCAAATTCAATCCACAATTCACACCAAATCACATCAATTCATTTTTCCACAAAATCCATGAAGGGGAAAATAGACCTCAGTTTAGCAGAATTTATGAAGAATAAAACCTATTCTAACGATATTGCTAAACAGTTTACAAAATTCAAATTTTATTAAACAAAAGATTAACCACAATCCCAAATATCAATCCTAAAAGAAGATTAACAATAACAAGTATTGTCTAATAGAGAGTGCAGCAGATACAATAATTGTTCAACAGATTGATCAAGATACAAGCATGCCGAATTAACAATTCAAGCAATGTCAATTAATACAGAAATTTCACTATTGCATGCAATCAAGATTAATCAAATAAGCAATGCAAAAATAAAAGAGATAAGGGTAGGAAATTGTACACCGCAATTTTTATACTGGTTCAGCCGTCTGTTTGACGGCCTACGTCCAGTCCTAAGATCAAACCGATCTTAGCCTTTTCAATAGAATCTTGTAGAGTCGTTTTACAGATGTTCCAGCGCTCCCCGCGTATTAATCTTAAAACCACTCTCCCTATTCTATCTTTATCCCATTGTATCACAGAGTTCCTCTACAAACTCTTCCAAGATCAAAACACAGTTTCTTCTTGATGAGATCTCTTAACACAGAAGATAACTACCAGTTTCACCACTAGATTTTTCAACGTTCTTTGTTTACAGAATCTTTGTTACAGAAAATCTAAAAGGAATATACAAAATTTCTTAAGCAGTCTTCTTCTCTAGTTCTCTTTCTCAAGCAATCTTTTTCAGGTCTCAATTGATCACGAAGAATGGTTGGTTCAAGTCTGAAAAAGTAATATTCAAAGTTATTCAAAAATGTGAGAAAGAGATGTCAGAAAGTTATATTTGTTCTATCTGTGTGTTGTGAGAAGAAGTAATTGAAAAACGTTTATATAGTTTCTGAAAAACAACAGATGAATCGATTTACCAATCGATTCATTAATGTAATAAAACAGGCTCAATCGATTTACCAATTCGATTTTGCGAATCTTGTTTTTCTTGAATCTTGAAACTACATAAACTAATCGATTTACCTAATCGATTATTTTAATCCACTTTTCAAAGCTTTAAAAGCATTTCATAATGGAATCAATTGCCTAATCGATTGAAGATGTTTTGTTCCAAAATCGAAATCAAAACAATCGATTACTCAGTCGATTCATTAATACACATAATCGATTCATTAATACACATAATCGATTTGGCCATAGGCTAAGTTTCCTCTGTAGCTTAAAATATTGTTCCAATCGATTTTGCCAATCGATTGTACTAGTCTCAGGGACTCAGTTGTTTTTGTCAAATCGATTAGCCAAATCGATTTGGATTATTACAGGGAGTTAGCTTATTTTATGGTAATCGATGTGTCAATCGATTACGTAATATGTTTCTGAAAAGAGATTTACCAGTTGGTTCATCCAATCGATTTCTCAATTGATTGATGCCAAACTTGTTAAACAAGAAATTTGTTTCAATGGATTGTGTCAATCGATTGTGTTTATCACAGACCATGTTCATTTTGAAACCTTATTTTTGAAATCGATTTGCATAATCGATTATTTAATAAATGGCTTGGCTCTGTAACTTGCACAATCGATTTTGTCAATCGATTTAAACAATTAGCTTAGTCTTTGTGATTTGAACAATCGATTTGCCAATTGATTAGCTTGCTAAACGGCTTCCTTCTAACTTGCACAATTGATTTTCAGTAAATGTGTCAGTCGATTTGCCTAATCGATTGCTTAATTACAGACTACACATTTTCATACAACCCTATTACAAAATCGGACTTATGTCTAACAATCTCCCCCTTTTTGATTAAGTGACAAACATGCAATTTTAACTTGAGATATATTTCAAGGAATGACATTAGAATTACAAAAACAGAGAAGCTCCCCCTAGATTTGAGCAGTCATGTTGTTCACACTTTGGAATTAGGATTAGAGCCACAAAACAAAACAGATCTGAAATATCATGCATTATCAATGCCATGTAAATGCTATGTAACAGTATTAGATCGTATCAGAGCAGTTTGCAACAGCACTGTGTAGCAGTATCAGAGCAGTTTGTTTATCAATATCAGAGCAACTAATATTAGAGCAAATTGATCAATTGTAGCAGTATCAGAGCAAATGGATCAATTGTAGCAGTATTAGAGTAAATTTATCAGTTTTGTAGCAGCAGCGGAAGTAGTAAATTCAATTTAAGTGCATATCAACAATATGTAATAAGTAATACAAGTTAACAAGTTATAAATTTTCTCCCCCTTTTGCCAGTTAATCCAAAAAGAAGTAAAGGAGAGAACATGAAAGGAGAAATCATCAGCAGAAAATTTCTCCCCCTATGTCAGTAACAAAAAGAACACTGGTGATGATGGCTTCAGAGCAAAACAAAAAAACAGATTAAAGTAGATTATGGCAGATTATAGAACACAGCAATATGGATCAAACAATTTAAACATAAACCCAGTTTGTCATATATTTCAATAGAATAGTACATGGAGCAAGAGCATTACACAGGAATAGTAGAGCATCTCTATATAACAAAGAACCTAAAAACCTAAACACCTAGACTGGGTTGTTCCTCACTATTAGCTAAGGGAGAGGCAGAGACCGCTGTATTACCCTCAGCATGTGTCTCCTCAACATGAGGTTCAACACTATCTAATGTCGCGGGATGTGGTTCTTCAGCTGCTTGTCGGCCAATCTCAGCAACATCGCTAAAAGACAGTTTTATGCCTAGATGTTCCTGGATTCTTGCGACATCCTGCGCAACCGAGTTCAGATCAGCTTGAAGCTTTTCAAGAGCAGCTTCCATCCTTGCATTTGACGCATCCACTTTGGCGTTGTGAGTTGTCTGCGCTGCCATAAACTCCAACAATTTGTCTAAGACTTCAGAATTTGCTGCAACTGGCTCAGCAGCTGGTTCCGAATTTTGCTGAGCTTGTTCAACATTAGATTGAGGTCTTTTCCAAATGCAATTCACCCTTCTCAACTGCATTTGGTTCACAATAGACTCACCAAAAGAAAGGGTGGTTTTTGACGATTCTTCATTAGCGAATGACACTTTGAAGTACTTCAGAATCTTAGTAATTAGTTGTGGGTATGGAAGCACTAGCTTTCCCTGTGCAGCTTCCAACATGTGCCTCAGGACAATCCATGCCCAGCTCATCTTGAGCTCCTTGCACAGTTCCCACAGCAACGTAATGTCCATCCTTTGGACAAATGCATGATTACCGGATCGTGGAATGAGCATCCGGGTGAGAGCATACATGAGCATTCTATGCTGAACATTCATTTGGCCGATTGGCAGTGAAATCGTTTCCACAAAGCCATCGACCATCAGGTCTTGTACTGCTGTGTGTCTCTCTAGTGAGAATCATCAGCATCAGCTTCAGAGCTTCCGTCGATAGATTTTCCATGATATGGCAGTCCCGACAGCTTCGAGAACTCGTCAAAGTTCATGGAAATTTTCTCCCCTTTAACCACAGCTTTGAATCCGGTGTCATTGATTTTGAAAGTTGAATAGAAAGCGCGAATCAGATTACGATAGGTGTCTAGAGAGCAAGATAGAAAATCTTCTAATCCATGAAACCGTAGATGGTCTTGAAACGTGAAACCATCTTGGTCGAAGTACGGAAAATCAAAGGTACGGGCTTCATGTATTTTCCTTTTAATGAAGGCAGGTGGTAGCTTGAACTCTTCAACTTGTTTATCTTTAGTAGTTGGTGCCTTCTTTTGAGGAGTAGAGGAAACACTTTTCTTCTTTTTCTGAGTGATTTCCTTCATAGCATCAGCAAGCAATTTCTCAGTGGGTGGCTCCTTTCTTTTCTTTGACTTGCTTTGATCCGTGGCAATGGCCTTGCCCTTGTCTTTTGCTAAAATTTTATGAGTTGGCACTGAAACTCTTTTAGACATTGTTGGAGGTGGTGAGGGAGTTCTTCCACTTGATGAAGAAGACGGTGAAGGAGTGTTTGGTGATGTACGTTTAACACGAGCCATTCCAAGTAGTTTTGAAACTGTAACTGAGATAGAATATCAGAGATAGAGAGTTTGGGTGGATTGGAATATGAGAATCATCAAAGGTTTGAGAGAGTATGCAGAGGTTTTAAGTGCAAAATCGATTTAGGGTTTGAAAGAAGTGAGTAGAATCGATTGGCAACTGTCCCTTTTATACTTTCAGGCGCGTAAATCGATTGGGCCAATCGACTATGTTACCGTTGCTGGGGAAGATCAATCGATTTATTCATTATGAGTCTGTAACGGCTAGTAAAAACACTTTACAACGGTCATATTGTCAATCGATTCCCAAATCGATTCCCTTATTTACTAAATCGATATCCAAATCGATTGCCATATCAGTTCAGAAATGTACTCATCTCAGCATCGATTTACCAAATCAATTCATTTGAGTTAAGATTTCAAACAAATTGAATCAATCGATTTCCCTAATCGATTCTCGTGGTAGAGTCAGGAAATATTTCCTCAACTTTGATGTCTAGGGCCAACGTAATCGATTTTCCAAATCGATTCTTTAAAATATATACCAAGTGGTCAATCGATTATCCAATCGATTGGAAAGGGAAATGTTAAAAACATTTGAAGCTTCCTGCCATCAACAACTCGATTTACCAAATCGATTATCGTGTTTCTATTTTGAAAAAAAAAATAGACACTGTGTGGCATAAATCAATTTGTGCAATCGATTTCATAAAGCCATTTTTCTGTGTATCCACAGGATAATCAATGTGTCAATCGATTTGACATAGAGGTCAGATCTCACTAGGATCTATGATACCTAGTTTCATCCTAATATGAAGGAAGCTTTCCTTTGGTAAAGCTTTGGTAAATATGTCAGCCAACTGATCAGCTGTATTGACATATTCAAGCTTTATATTCCCACTTTGAAATAGGTCCCTAACGAAGTGATGCCTTATCTCAATGTGCTTGGTTCTAGAGTGCATCACTGGATTCTTAGTAATGCTAATTGCACTTGTGTTATCACACATGATAGGTGTAGTACCTAAATCAACACCGAAATCAGATAAGTGTTGTTTCATCCAGAGGATCTGTGCACAGAAGCTTCCAGCTGTAATGTATTCAGCCTCACTTGTTGATAGTGCAATGCTAGTTTGTTTCTTGCTAAACCAAGACACAAGGGAGTTTCCTAGTAAGTGACAAGTACCAGAGGTACTTTCCCTATCTAGTTTGCATCCAGCAAAGTCTGAATCAGAATATCCAACTAATGTACAAGTAGATCCCTTAGGATACCACAAGCCTAGACTCTTAGTTCCTACTAGATATCTGAATATCCTCTTTACTGCACTAAGGTGAGACTCTTTTGGATTGGATTGGTATCTTGCACACATGCAAACACTGAACATGATGTCAGACCTGCTTGCTGTAAGATAGATCAATGATCCTATCATACCCCTAAACCTTGTAACATCTACAGGTTTACCTTTCTCATCTCTATCTAAGTGGTTTCCTTGACTCATGGGAGTATCAATGGACTTAAATTTATCAAAACTGAATTTCTTTATCAAATCATTGTAGTATTTAGTTTGACTAATGAAAATGCCTTGCTTGCTTTGGTTAATTTGAAATCCCAAGAAATAAGATAGTTCACCCATCATTGACATTTCAAATTTACCTTTCATTAAGTTTTCAAAATCTTTGCACAATTTATTGTTTGTAGATCCAAAGATTATGTCATCAACATAAACTTGGACCAGCAAGATGTCATTTCCATTAGTTTTTATGAAAAGTGTCTTGTCAACATTTCCTCTTAAAAAGTTTTGTTGTATGAGGAAATTGTTGAGCTTCTCATACCAAGCTCTTGGAGCTTGTTTCAACCCATAGAGGGCTTTTGTTAGCTTGTAGACATGATTAAGAAAATCAGGATTCTCAAAACCAGGTGTTTGGCTAACAAAAACTTCCTCTTGGATATCACCATTGAGAAAGGCACTTTTCACATCCATTTGATAAAGCTTAAAGTCCATTATACATGCATAAGCAAGTAGTATTCTAATGGCTTCTAACCTAGCTACAGGGACATAGATTTCATCAAAATCTATTCCTTCTTCCTGATTGTAACCCTTGGCCACTAATCTAGCTTTGTTCCTAGTGATGATTCCATTCTCATCTAATTTGTTCCTAAACACCCATCTTGTTCCTATTATGTGCTTATTTTCTGGTTTAGGTACTAGAATCCAGACCTTGTTTCTCTCAAATTGGTGTAACTCCTCTTGCATAGCAAGTATCCACTCACTATCTAGTAAAGCCACCTTAATGTTCTTGGGTTCAATCTGAGATACAAAGACTGTAAAGTTACAGAAATGTCTAAGGTTATTCCTAGTTGCAACTCCTTTAGAGATGTCTCCTATAATGTTGTCTATGGGGTGATTCTTATTGAACTTCCATTCCCAAGGCAAATCATCAGTCCTTAATGGTTCTACAGAGTCAGTACTAGTTGGAGGTACAGGTTCAATTGTTCTAATTGTTCAGATTCTACAACTTCATCCAAAGAAGCATCAACTATAGAAGGAGTGTTGTTCAAGTTTTCATTAAAAAGTTCATCAAACTTCACATGAACTGACTTCTATGGTTTTTGTTCTTTTGTTGTAGATTCTATAGGCTTTGCTAGTTTGGGAATAACCTAGAAAGATACCCTCATCTGCCTTGGGGTCAAACTTTTCCTAAGAATTGGCCTAATTAAAACCCTGTTGACAACATGTGTGGCAGTGTTAATTGCATCAGCCCAGAAATACTTAGGAATATTTGAGTCTTTAAGCATAGTCCTAGCTAATTCCTCTAAAGACCTATTTTTCCTCTCCACTACACCATTTTGCTGTGGAGTCCTAGGGGCTGAATACATATGATGAATACCATTCTGTTCACAGTAAGTATCAAAAGAATCATTTTGGAATTCACCTCCATGATCACTTTTGATGGACATTATTTTCTGACTAGTTTCATTTTGTACCAAGTTTGCAAACTTTTTGAAAACAGCGTCACTTTTATGAGTCAGAAAGAAAGTCCAGGTGAATCTAGAATAGTCATCAATTAACACGAAACCATACAGATTACCTCCAAAACTTCTCACTTGGGATGGACCAAAAAGGTCCATGTGAATCAGCTGCAAAACCCTATTGGTTTTGACCATGTCTATTGGGGGAAACGAAGATTTGACTAGTTTACTTCTCTCACAGGAATCACACAATCTATCCTTAGTAAACTTTCTGTTGGGAAGACCTATAACTAACTGTTTGCTAACAAGTTTATTCAAGTGATCTATATGAATATGCGCAACACGTTTATGCCATAACCAGTTTTCATCAGCATTTGATAATAAACAACAAACAGTACTAACAGGCAAAGCATTTAAATCTAGCATGTAAATGTTGTTAACTCTATCACCAACCAGTTTGATACCTTTATCATCCTTATTCTCAATTATGCAAGAATGTGGTGAAAAGCTTACTTGGAAACCATTGTCACAAAGCTGAGTTATACTTAGAAGGTTGTGTTTTAGCCCTTCCACGTATAAGACGTTTTTGATGATTGTAGTTGATTCACTGCCTATGTCACCAACACCATAGATCTTACCCTTATTATTGTCACCATATTTGACAAATCCTCCATCTTTTAGGCTTAGGGACAGGAACATTGACTTGTCCCCTGTCATATGCTTTGAGCACCCACTATCAAGGTACCATTGGTGCCTTGTGGATCTCAAGCATACCTGCAACAAAATCAGAATTTCGTTTTAGGTACCCAACATAAATTGGGTCCTAGGGGGTCAGTTTCAAACTTTGGTGTCTTGACCTTCCAAATTTGTTTACACCCTCTGTTGGCAAGTTTTTTAAATTTGAAATTGTAAACAAAATGTCCTTTTCTACAATAGAAATGACATGTGACAGCAGAGGACGCATACTGTTTTGGTTTAATAAAGACACTATGCATATGACTAGATCTACCATACTTCTGGTTATGTTTAACATTCCTATATCCAATTCCATGTTTATTGTGATTTTGTTTAACATGCATATTTGGTTTATAGCCTAGTCCAGATTTCTCATTGAAATTCCTTTGATTACCAAGAAGCATGTCTAACTGGTTTTTACTACTGTTAAACTTCTCTAGATCACTATGCAATGCATGAGTTTCCTTTTTCAGATTTTCATTTATATCCTTAAGGGACTCATGCTCAAGTTTAATCTCATCATACAACATGCATTTCTCTTCTAATAACTTCTTAGTACTAATCAACTGTTTAATAGTACTAACATACTCATCATGTAATTCACTAAATGCATTTTGTAACTCATCATATGAAGGATTAGATGAACTTACCTCACTTTCCGAATCTGAGTCTGTTTTAGCCATAAGACATAGATTTGCTTGTTCTTCTTCGGAAGATGAAGAGGATTCGTTGTCATTATCGTTCCATGCAACATAAGATTTTCTGGATTTAGGAGCTGGTTCCTTGCCTTTGTTCTTTGCAATTCTATTTTTGTTTTGCAACTTGTAACACTCAGACTTTATGTGGCCAATTTTTCCACACTCATAACAGGTTACTGTCTTGGTGTCATTTGTCTTAGAACTTGATGGTTTTTTGAACTTGTTGTCTTTCTTTTTCAGAAACTTTTTGAACTTTTTGACAAGTAACCTAATCTCTGATTCTTCATCAGTTTCACTGCTTGACTCATCCGAGCAGCTTTCTTGTTCAGCTTTTGATTGGTGTTCTTGGACTTTCAAAGACCGCCCTTTCCTTTTTATGTCAATTTGTTCAGCCTCATTGAGTCTGTGCAATTCCATTTCATGCTCCCTCAGTTTACCAAACAGTGTAGCTATCGCCATACTTCCAAGATCCTTTGATTCTGCAATGGCAGTAATTTTTTGTTGCCATTCTCTAGTTAGGCATCGCATGACTTTGTTGATTTGTTGTTCATTGTCAATTTCCTTTCCTAGTGCATTCAAGTTGTTGACAATGTGTGTGAATCTGGTTTGCATGTCATTGATTGATTCCTCTTTCTTCATGCTGAATAGCTCGTACTCATGCATCAATGTATTTACTCGAGCCCTTTTCACGTCATTGGTTCCTTCATGTGTCTGTTGAAGAGTGTCCCACATCTCCTTTGCAGTCTTGCAGTTTGAGACCCTGAAAAACTCATCAGCAGATAATGCAGAGGTTATTATATTCTTAGCCTTAGCATTATAACCTACCTTCTTCTTATCATCCTACGACCAGTCAGCTATGGGTTTAGGGATGAAAGAATTATCAGTTCCTGCAATTTTTGGCACATAAGGTCCTTCTAAAACAACATCTAATATGTCTATGCTAGCTGCTTCTAGGAAAATCAACATCCTATGTTTCCAGTACATATAGGCGACCCCATTAAAGGCAGGGGGCATAGCCAATGAAGCACCCTCTCCAAGGAATTCTGAGGTCATTATCTTTTTATGAGAGTTACTCTAAAAAAAAAAGTAGGCTCTTGATGCCAATTGAAGGGGAATATAAACCTCAGTTTAGCAGAATTTATGAAGAATAAAACCTATTCTAACGATATTGCTAAACAGTTTACAAAATACAAATTTTATTAAACAAAAGATTAACCACAATCCCAAATATCAATCCTAAAAGAAGATTAACAATAACAAGTATTGTCTAATAGAGAGTGCAGCAGATACAATAATTGTTCAACAGATTGATCAAGATACAAGCATGCCAAATTAACAATTCAAGCAATGTCAATTAATACAGAAATTTCACTATTGCATGCAATCAAGATTAATCAAATAAGCAATGCAGAAATAAAAGAGATAAGGGTAGGAAATTGTACACCGCAATTTTTATACTGGTTCAGCCGTCTGTTTGACGGCCTACGTCCAGTCCTAAGATCAAACCGATCTTAACCTTTTCAATAGAATCTTGTAGAGTCGTTTTACAGATGTTCTAGCGCTCCCCGCCTATCAATCTTAAAACAACTATCCCTATTATATCTTTATCCCACTGTATCCCAGAGTTCCTCTACAAACTCTTCCAAGATCACAGCACAGTTTCTTCTTGATGAGATCTCTTAACACAGAAGATAACTACCAGTTTCACCACTGGATTTTTCAACGTTCTTTGTTTACAGAATCTTTGTTATAGAAAATCTAAAAAGAATATACATAATTTCTTAAGCAGTCTTCTTCTCTAGTTCTCTTTCTCAAGCAATCTTTTTCAGGTCTCAATTGATCACGAAGAATGGTTGGTTCAAGTCTGAAAAAGTAATATTCAAAGTTATTCAAAAATGTGAGAAAGAGATGTCAGAAAGTTATATTTGTTCTATTTGTGTGTTGTGAGAAGAAGTAATTGAAAAACATTTATATAGTTTCTGAAAAACAACAGATGAATCGATTTACCAATCGATTCATTAATGTAATAAAACAGGCTCAATCGATTTACCAATTCGATTTCGCGAATCTTGTTTTTCTTGAATCTTGAAACTACATAAACTAATCGATTTACCTAATCGATTATTTTAATCCACTTTTCAGAGCTTTAAAAGCAGTTCATAATGGAATCAATTGCCTAATCGATTGAAGATGTTTTGTTCCAACAACGAGATCAAAACAATCGATTACTCAGTCGATTCATTAATACACATAATCGATTCATTAATACACATAATCGATTTGGCCATAGGCTAAGTTTCCTCTATAGCTTAAAATATTGTTCCAATCGATTTTGCCAATCGATTGTACTGGTCTCAGGGACTCAGTTGTTTTTGTCAAATCGATTAGCCAAATCGATTTGGATTATTACAAGGAGTTACCTTATTTTATGCTAATCGATGTGTCAATCGATTACATAATATGTTTCTGAAAAGAGATTTACCAGTTGGTTCATCCAATCGATTTCTCAATCGATTGATGCCAAACTTGTTAAACAAGAAATTTGTTTCAATGGATTGTGCCAATCGATTGTGTTTATCACAGACCATGTTCATTTTGAAACCTTATTTTTGAAATTGATTTGCCTAATCGATTATTTAATAAATTGTTTGGCTATGTGACTTGCACAATCGATTTTGTCAATCGATTTAAACAATCAGCTTAGTCTTTGTGATTTGAACAATCGATTTGCCAATCGATTAGCTTGCTAAACGGCTTGCTTCTGACTTGCACAATTGATTTTCAGTAAATGTGCCAGTCGATTTGCCTAATTGATTGCTTAATCACAGACTACACATTTTCATACAACCCTATTACAAAATCGATTTGCTTAGTGAATTTTCCAACTTTTGTTGATTCCTTGAGTTCCAAGCTATTGTCTCAAGTATGTAGGGTTGAGTTGTTGTTCCTAAAATTTTACTCAGTTTAAAATGTTAGATTTATCACATGATGTATGTTTGTCAATAATATCAAAAATGGACTTATGTCTAACAATCCACACCAACACATCTCAAAATTCATAATATTAATTATTAACACGTCAAACAAGACAAACAAAAATCATCACAACCCACCACTCAAACACATCAAATTTCATTTCCTCAAAACTACACATAAATGAGTTAAATCATTTTCCACAAAACACTAATTAATATCACCAAAATCCAACTCTAAAATTTCACCCATAAAAGCATTCAATTCATTTTCCCCAAATCAACACTTTAACCCTAACAAATTTCTTTTCCACCCAACCACAGATAAGTCCCTAAATGCAAACTAAAAGTTTGGAAGGAGGCCTTACCTTAACGTTAGCTTTAACGAGTGATGACGGTACCGCGAGTAATTTCGATAAAATCTCTGCTCGCAACGTCGCTTCCAAATTTAGTTCACTAGCACCGTAGCATGGAGGTGAGCAACTTTCCCTTCTATCTCTTCACGAAACAAAGCTTAGATCTAGAAGAGAAATGGAGTTTTGTGTTTGACGGTTTCGAAATCACCAACACAGTTTTCGAATCCGAGAAGAAGAATGAAGCTGAGAAATCCTTGCTTTCTTACCCACCAAGTCTTGGGTTTCTTTTCTTGAAGCAAAAGAAAGCAACGAAAATGAAAGAAAAAGAAGGAAGAAGAAGACGGGGTCGCGAGGCAGCAGGGAAGAAAGGTTATGTTTTCTTTCCTTTTCCTTTTCCATTGTTTTTCCTTTCTTCCATTTTCTTTCTTTTCCTTTTCTTTCTTCTCACACACACACAAATATATATATATATATATATATATATATATATATATATATATATATATATATATATATATATATATATATATATATATATATATATATATATATATATATATATATATATATATATACATATTACTTATAACCAAACAAATATCTAAGTACACTTACACCACATCACTTCACTCACATCTCAACTATTTTGATAGAAATATCTACTTTCGTCGCAACTCAATTGACAGGTAAATTTTCAGCAAGGACTGACATTTTTTACAAAACTGCACGATATTAAATTCTTTGCAACGTAAATAAATTATTTTCCGACAACTAATTTTAATCTAATTTCCAAAAATATATTTTTGGCATTTAACTTACTAAATACCAAAAACTGGGTTAAATGCCTAAGAAATTCAGCACAAAATTTCCTTAAATAGTACAATTTAGGATTTAAAATTAAGGGTCTTACATAAAACGTGTATAAGAATGCACCTATTACAGCGCTTTTTAGAAGAGATTTACAACGCTTTTATATTTTAAAGAGCGCTATTGTATCTTTTTAAAACACTAGATACTACAACGCTTAATTTTTTGAAAAAACGTTGTAAATGACTGAAAAAAAGCGCTGTAAAATACTATTTTTCGCATAGTGCCTGTTCAATTGTCATTCCATTTTAAAAATTTTGAATGGTTTCTTTTTAAGCATTTAGAATATTTCAAAAAGTTTTTTTTTTCATAAAATTTAAAATATTTTAACTTACAATAATTAAATATGATTTTTGTAAATATTAAAAACCCAAAGATAAAAATAACGAAATATGAATCTAAAAATCTAATTTTGAATTTAATTATTATTGAGTAATTTTTTATAATATTTAAAATATATCTGTAAAAATTCATTTAAAAGTATATGTTGATTTAATAGTAAGAACTAAAAGTATATGCATCGTAATTTTGCAAGCAAAAATTCATTCTAAAATATATATTGATTTAACATGGACCAAAATCAAAAAATTGGAATTATATTTTTATTTTATATGGATCAAAATTAAAAGATTGAAATTATATTTTTATTTTATATGACCAAATCTTTGGAAGTTTTAGAATTTTAAATTTTGTTCTAGTTCAATGAGTGTTTTAGTAATTCAACATATAATTGAGATATCCGAAGCATCAGTACTTGTAAAAGAGTGAAGTACCTGAGGGTACTTCTTTCTTCCTCATTATATTGTTGTGATTGAAATTTGTATTTTTCGTATAATTGATATAATATTATTTGTGTATTTAAATTTGAACATATTTTTGAATTTTTAATCTTGTATTGTGATTTTGTATTATGAATTTATCAATTTAGTTCTCATAGTTTACAGTATACAGAAAATTCTAATATTTTTAACTGACGTACTTGTGTCTTAATTTTTTTTAAATGTCTATCACGTACTCGTACTTATGCATCATAGAGTAGATTGACATTTGTTTTCTAACTATACTCTCAAAGTGGGAATTTGTTAAACAATTAATGATAAATTAAGGTATTTTGATCAATTAAGTAATTTCTAAATACGTATATGTTTCCAAAACATGTCAAAGATATGGAATGGAGGGAGTACATGTGAATCAAGAAATAATGTTAATTTGTAATTATATTTATTAGCTTTTCTAAACTAGGTTAGACAAATCAGGATTTGATTTGATCCTCTTAATTTGTAATTATTAGATATAAATGTTGTAACTATTATTTATAGTGAGAAATATCAAAGTAAAAGGCATCAAGCCCTATTTTCTGACATGGTATCAGCAGGTTCGATCAAACCTGTCAGATTTTAGTTCATCGTGGGCTTTATTCAGCGACACACCACTAAGTCGCTCTCGAAATCTTGAGCTCGTCTTTGCTGCTCTTGGTTCTTGTTTGTCTCCCAGTTCCTTTCGTCGTTGATCACAGATCCTTGTCCGACTATTGGTTTCGCCGTTGCGATTATCAATTTTATGAGGCTGAGACTGTGATTCTTGATTCGTTTTTGGGTTGTCCTTGTTGAGCGTGTTACTCGCTGTTGCTGCTTGGTCGATCGTCATCGTAATTCCGTCTGCCTCTCGCTGTGAGCGTGTCTCTCTGCTGCTGCTTTGTTTCTGCGTTGCTGCCACTGCTCCGTCTCTGTGCTGCTGCCCTGTTTCGGTGCTGCTCCTCCGCTCTGTTTCTGTACTGCTGCTGCCCTGTTTCGGTGCTGCTCCTCCGCTATGTTTCTTTGCTGCTGCTACTGCTCCGTCTCTGTGTTGCTGCCCTGTTTCTGTACTGCTGCTGCCCTGTTTCGGTGCTACTCCTCCGCTCTGTTTCTGTGCTGCTCCTCCTGCTCTGTTTCTCATGGCTTCTGACAAAGAAAGAGACAACTTTTGTGTCCGTTTTACTGGCAAAAATTACGCTGCTTGGGAATTTCAATTCAAAATGTATGTTAAAGGAAAAGGATTATGGAGTCACCTTGATGGGGTTTCTAAGTCACCGACAGAGAAAGTCGCGTTAGATGCGTGGGAAGTCAAAGATGCTCAGATTATTTCTTGGATTCTCAATACTATTGATCCTCATATGATCAATAATTTGCGCTCCTTTTCAACTGCTCAAGAAATGTGGAACTATTTGAAGCGTATCTACAATCAAGACAATACGGCCAAACGTTTTCAGTTGAAGCTAGAGATAGCCAACTATAAACAAGGTAATTTGTCTATTCAAGAATATTATTCTGAATTTCGGGATGTGTTCGTATCACCTGGACTTGCTTCCAATTTATTGTCTGTTGGACAATTGGTGGATAACAATTGTAATGTTAATTTTTCTCGTGATGGTTGTCTTGTACAGGAGCGGGTGTCGGGGAAGGTGATCGCGAAGGGGCCTAAAGTGGGAAGATTGTTTCCACTTCAATTTATTTCCAATCATTTATCTTTTGCTTGTAATAATGTTTTGAATTCATATGAGGATTGGCATAGAAAATTGGGTCATCCAAACTCTGCTGTTTTATCTCATTTAGTTAAAACTGGTTTGTTGGGAAATAAAAATGTTGTTTCTAATACATCTGTGCCATGTTCTGTTTGCAAATTGGCTAAAAGTAAAACACTTCCTTTTCCTTCTGGTGCTCATCGTGCTTCCACTTGTTTTGAGATGATTCATAGTGATGTATGGGGAATGTCTCCTGTAACTTCTCATGCTCACTATAAATATTTTGTCACATTTATTGATGATTACAGTCGTTTTACTTGGATATATTTTCTTCGGTCTAAATCTGAAGTGTTTTCTATGTTTAAGAAATTTCTAACATATGTTGAAACTCAATTTCAAGCAAGTGTTAAAATTTTTCGCTCCGACTCTGGTGGTGAGTATATGTCTCATGAGTTTCAGGAGTATCTTCAGCAAAAAGGTATATTATCTCAACGATCTTTTCCAAATACCCCCGAACAAAATGGAATGGCAGAACGTAAGAATCGTCATTTGCTTGATGTAACGCGCACCTTGCTTCTTCAAGCTTCTGTACCATCTCGATATTGGGTGGAGGCTCTTTCCACAGCTGTCTTCCTGATCAATCGTCTTCCTTCCACGGTTATTGATCTTGACTCTCCTTTTTTTCGTCTTTTTAAAATTCAGCCTAATTATAGTGATTTACATACTTTTGGATGTGTGTGTTTTGTTCACTTACCTCCATTTGAAAGACATAAGCTTGGTGCGCAGTCTGCTCAATGTGCATTTATGGGATATAGTCACTCTCATAAGGGTTTTGTGTGTTATGATGTTTCTAACCAGCGTTTTCGCATTTCTAGGAATGTGACATTTTTTGATAATCAATTTATGTTTCAGTGTCTTTCTCCTGCCATGAATGATATTGCTATTCTTCCCAACTTTTCTATTATTCCTCAATCTATAGAACGTTTTAAAGCAGGAAATGTATATGTTAGAAAACATAAACAACAGGTTATAACACCCCTTCTCGACCCTGATCCGCCACCTGATCCGCCACATGATCCTATAGCGGTTGCACCACGACGTTCTAGCAGAGCTTCTCGTGCACCAGATAGATATTCACCAGACAGGTATAATTCCTCACATACTTCTTTGTCTGCATCTCTCTCTAGCATATCTATTCCTACTTGTTACTCACAAGCTGTTAAAGATATGCGTTGGATAAACGCAATGAATGAGGAACTTCAGGCTCTTCAAGAGAATTTCACATGGGATATTGTTTCTTGTCCTCCTCATATCAAACCCATAGGTTGCAAATGGGTGTATTCTGTTAAATTGAATTCTGATGGGTCCCTCAACCGGTACAAGGCTCGATTGGTTGCCTTAGGAAACAAGCAGGAATATGGAATTGATTATGATGAGACATTTGCACCGGTAGCCAAAATGACAACCGTTCGCACTGTACTATCTATCGCTGCTTCTAATGGGTGGGCTCTTCATCAAATGGATGTGAAGAATGCCTTTCTTCACGGTGATCTTACTGAAGATATTTATATGACTCCTCCTCAAGGTCTATTTTCTTCATCTGATGGTGTGTGCAAGCTCAAACGCTCTTTATATGGTCTGAAACAAGCACCTAGAGCATGGTATGAGAAATTTTGTTCCACTCTACTTGGGTTCTCTTTCACTCAGAGTCAATATGACTCCTCTTTATTTATTCATCGCACATCTACAGGCATTGTTCTACTCCTCCTTTATGTTGATGATATGGTCATTACTGGCTTTGATCAGGCATCCATCCAGGAACTTAAACATCAATTACAAACTGCATTTCATATGAAAGATCTTGGTAACTTGCAGTATTTCCTTGGCCTTGAGGTTCATTCTACGTCCAAGGGTATATTTCTTCATCAACATAAGTATGCGACCGACCTTATTTCTATGGCGGACCTCCAATCAGCTAATCCGGTAGATACTCCTCTTGAGGTTAATGTGAAATATCATCGAGATGAAGGTGACCTATTGACAGATCCTTTCTTGTATCGACAACTTGTGGGTAGTCTTAATTATTTGACAATTACCCGACCTGACATATCATTTGCTGTTCAGCAAGTAAGTCAGTTCATGCACTCTCCTCGTCACCTTCACTTGGCAGCAGTTCGTCGCATCATTCGTTATTTGTTAGGCACCTCTCAACGAGGTCTCTTCTTTCCCATTGGCACAGTTCCCAAATTGATTGCCTATAGTGATGCTGATTGGGCTGGGTGTCCCGACACCCGACGATCTGTCACCGGTTGGTGCATGTTTCTCGGTTCATCTTTGATATCATGGAAAAGTAAGAAACAAACAAAAGTATCTAAATCATCTACTGAATCAGAGTATCGCGCCATGTCTACTGCTTGTTCAGAGATAATTTGGCTTCGTGGTCTTTTGACTGAACTTGGATTCCCTCAAACAGAGTCGACGTCTCTCTATGCTGACAATACAAGTGCTATTCAAATTGTTGCAAATCCTGTTTTTCATGAGCGCACCAAACATATTGAAGTCGATTGTCACTCTATCCGTGAGGCCTATGATAATCAGGTTATATCCATCCCTCACATCAATACTCAGTTTCAAGTTGCGGACATTCTTACCAAAGCTGTTCCTCGCCCGCGCCATCAGTTTCTAGTTAGCAAATTGATGCTCCTTGACCAGCCGCATCACTTTGAGGGGGGATGTGAATCAAGAAATAATGTTAATTTGTAATTATATTTATTAGCTTTCCTAAACTAGGTTAGACAAATCAGGATTTGATTTGATCCTCTTAATTTGTAATTATTAGATATAAATGTTGTAACTATTATTTATAGTGAGAAATATCAAAGTAAAAGGCATCAAACCCTATTTTCTGACAGTACATTTGTCTAATGTTGTGTGTTTTGTGCAACTCATGTAGATGTTGTTGATTTCTTGGACAAGGCTTCCCATGTTTCACAATTTGACCCACATGGAAGTTAGTTTTCAAGCTATGGTCTGCATGATACTCCCACATTTCCCAAAACTTCAACATTTAGTCATTCAGGTTTTGTTGTTTAGGATATATTTTCTTTTTCAACTATAATTTCACGTATTTTAATTTTAAAAAACTGAAAATTACATGAATTGTTGACAGTATTGTGAGAGTTTGACGGATATTTATTGCAAATAGGGGAAGGATCCACTCGTTGTTCCAGAATGCCTTTCATCACAGCTCAAAACATGTTGCATTAGAGGTTATAGTGACACTGAATTATGTTCGAATTTGCAAAATATATTATGCAACATTCAAAAGCACTAGAGACCATGATAATTAAGAGTATCTCCCTTCCAAAGTACGAATTGTTAATGAAATTATCTTCATGCACAAGGGGCACTGCTACATGTAAACTTTTATTTGATTGATGATGACGGGTACGTCTGTGTAGTGGTTTTTCATGAAAGAAATATTTTGGAAGTAATTGATCACAGTCTATGTAATGGAAGTTCTCCTTTTTATTCTATTGTGTGGTGTAATCTGGTTGTTGATTCTACGAATACTAGTAAAATGCACAACAATGATATATTTTGAGTTTTTGTGTTTTGAATCTTTAGTGTATCAAATAATCAAAATATTAACATTTGATGTATACTGTAGCATTGTTCAATACCATTAGATTGAAGAGCTTGATCATTGAAACAGTTTTTCTTGTGAATAAGATTTTAAGTTTAATTCATAGACTTCTATATGTAGGCATGAAATATTGATGCAGATTACAGTTTCTGTTTGTCAACACTATCTGGATTTTAATGACTTATCACTGATGCAATGAGACTGATAAGGGGATAAAGGAGTTTGTTTGTAAAATTTACTTGACAACTTCCTTTGTTGTATACCTCACTTTGTTTCAGGAGTGGATGATTTTGTGTTTGTTTAGTGCTTATTAGTATTATGCATCATTGGTTCCTATCAGCATTTTATAAAATGGCCAATCTTTTAAAAATATGATGTGCATTTTATAAAATGGCCAATCTTTTAAAAATATGATGTGCACTTTATGCCAAAAGGCTTTCTTGAAACAATTCAATTGGATACTATGCTATGTCTTTTAAGAATTTTCATAATTGTTGGATGGTTTATAAATTCTTTTACCGTTAAAGGCGTCATGGACTGTTTTTCGTTTGTTTGCAATTTGATTTGGAGGATGGCTGGTAGTTGTAGTTTTTGATTTGTTCTGACTATCTAATGTCAATGATTTTCAACTGCTACTTACATGCCATATAAAAAATATAAAGTTTCTGTAATAGGCTATGTAGCACCGATACTTCTGATCGAAGACGTCTCCCAGTGTCTGATACATGTTAGTGTCTGACATCGACACATTGATTACATTCAATTAATTCATTTTTGCATATTATAATCAATGTTGACGTATCAATGTCAGTAGTGTTTGTGTCATGTCTGATGTCTATGTCACTATCTATGTTCCATATGTCATAAGTATGTTAAGTGGTGGTAAGCTATAATGCTTTGATTGGGAATTTTGTATCTTAGCTGATTAATGGTTGTATGTCTGCTGACTAATAGAAAGCTTTGAAAATATTAAATTGAAAAAATATAACAGAATTGGAGACATTGACTACTCAGCCTTAAAACTAAAATGGCAAAAATATGAAATAAATATATAGGTAAACTCTTAGGACTGAAGTGGTATAAATTAAAGACTATAAATATAGTAGATGCATAGATTCTTCATTCTATTGGTTTGATTTTTTTAAGGCCTTGAAAGGCTCTTTAACCTAGGAGATCCTTGCTGATTATTACTGAGCTTTCTTTTGCATGGTGAATAGCAATCAGAGTTCATATCCCAACTCCCTCCTACTATTCTTGTTTTTGGTGTGCTTGTCGATCTTACTTTTGCTTGTGTAGATTTTGTTGCAGCCATGTATGTTGGAATTGCAGGTGAGCTTGGAAATGAGTGATCTTCTCTCTCAGAATTCTGTCTCCATTGTGGAAAAGAATTTCTTGAAGATAGTATAGGAGACTCTAATCCTTCAACTTCATTTTGTCTCTGAATATGTCTAAGTTTTACTTGTCTTCTTCCATAATCTTCCACACCTCTACAATGTGACGTAAAATCCGAGTCTAAATCTTCAAGCTCTTTACTCTTAGAATGTTGGGTGTCTACCCATTGCTCCATCCAATATCTCCATCTTCCATTTATTTTGTTTCTTTCTGGTTCAGCTGATTTCTATGAGGATTTTATCAGTTAGTATGAGAAGCTTAATGAGTGGAATTTACATAGATAAAACTAGGTTTAAGAGCTTACTCTATGGTTATATGAGTATTCTTTTACTCTTTCTCTCCTAAGAGATGCTTCTTTCTTGTTTATGCTAGAGGAATCTACCTCTTTCTTCAATAAAAGGCTGTCATCCCACCTTCTCTCACTGTTTGAGTCCATCTGAAAAATATGAAAACTATGTTTCAATTTCTAACTATACAAGGGATCAAGGTGTTTAGGTAAGATCAGGGCCGCAACATCAAAGATTTTGATGTCTCTGTGGTTGCAATCGACCATTATTGAGGCCACATAAGCCGCAATATCAGGAATTGCAATGCGGCTGCTACCTCAATTTAAAACCAACCTTGCAAGCAATTTTGTTAAATGACGGTCATGACGCTTTATACCGCCATGGCATGGCAGATTTTTGGACAACCGCCATAGGCAATTTGTGAAGGAATGCCTGCTATGGCCGTATCATAGGCCGCAATGGTGTGTTTGTATGGCGGATTTTTCGCCTTCCACCATCCGCCTTCGACAACACTGCTTGCAAGGGATGATAGGTAGGGAATAAATACTCTAGAATGAAATACAACCAAAGAAGGCAATTGAAAAGTTGATGTTAAAACCATTTTTGCTTATATTACATCAACTTTGCAGATACTATTTTTGCATATATTTCTTTTCAGAGGGAGTAACAAATAGCCGATAAATAAACTTAAAGTAATAAAAAGGGGATTATGGTTTTGGCAGTGAATCTTTGTTTTCTCAATGTGATGAGAAGTAAGAACTAATGATCAACTATAACTTGTTACTCTCACCCTTATGATCTTGTCTGTTGAACCTTGCATCTCTTCGTATTCACCACAATCCCACCTTCCTTCAACCATTTGGAGTTTCCTTGCAATGACTTGTGACTGAATACTCACAATGGACTGCAAGCACTTCAGAGTACTCATAGCTTGCCGTCTTACAGCTCTGCCCCGAATGATAGCTTGAAGCTTCACTATTCCCTTCAATGCTCTCAAAGCTTTCCTTGCCTGCAATAGCTCACTAATAAGTGAATAAGAGCAGTTGATGTGTAAGAATCTATTAAGGTGACTTCAGTTTCTTATTCTAATCTACTTAAATCTGTTAGATTGACATATAAAAATGCAGTGTTTCTTCCTAACTTATTATACTTGTTTGGAAAATCACTAATTGGTGGAATAATTCTAGTAAGTTAGTCATTGCATACTTTCTAACATATCTCAGCTCCTGAATCATATTTTACCAGTTTCTGTATCCTTAAATGTATTGTTTTCTCATTGTTGTCAATTGCGGATCGCAAAAAATATCAATTTGTTCAAATTTCACTATGCTACAGTGCTATAACGCCGCAATGGCGGCTGTTTGAGAACACTTTGTACTAAATAGCGTATCACGGAGCAATCTCGATTTGTTCGATTTCCATTAATTAATAAAATGAAGATGAAAGAGCTTGTACAAAACTCACAAGGTAACCTCTAAATGTTGTTTGAATTTTGATGGCTGAGGATTCTTCAATCTTCCTATGGCACTTGTGTGGGGATTTAGAAGCATCATAGTTAGTTTTAGCTTCTTCTGGTTTTCCATTAAAATGATGAGTAGATTGGACCCTAACAACCTCAACTGCAACTTGAGCAGCAGTAAGAGCAGCTTCAGCTGATGCAATAGCAACTGTTAAAGCCTGCTTGTTGTGTTCTTCTTCAGCTTCACATAATCTTCTTTCTGTTAATGGTGGTGGTGCTTCAATTGAAGGAAAACTCTTAGTCTTTAGCTTCCCAAATACCCATTTCCTTCTTTTCTCCTTCTGAAAACAGGTTTGTGTCTCATCAACACCACAATTTTACTTAAAAAATTAGTCAAATAATCATAATATTTACCTTCTCTTGTGTGGAATGTTTGTCCCTTGTAAAGAGCTTTTTTACCATGCTAAACCAACCCTTCTTGGCCATTTAACAATATCACATGGACCAACTTCAGTTTCTCTAATGTGGAAAATTTCTCATAAGTGTCCTCTCTTTAGTAGCATAAATATAGATTGATACATCTTACAATATAGTTTTCAAAATAGACATTTAACTGATTTAAGTAATGGTTTGATGCACACCTAAACATTAGACTTGTCTGAAAAAGGAGGTACAATTTGCAGAACTTGTCATTGAAATTGCTTCTTAGAGGAACAAGTAGTTATTGCAATGACCAAAAACATGCACGTTATCAGAACTTTACTCTTAAACAGTAATTTTAATATTAGTGCACAAAAATCATGGTTGAAGAAGAAAAAAATTGATGCATGTGATGTAGATAGAGTGAGATCCAACATCTAAAGTTGAGATTTTGGACCTACCACTCAAGTTCACTCGTGCTGTTTAATCTGCTGAAAAACGGGGTGGTTGTAGGACAAATTGCGTTATCAAGTCAATTTAAAAACATCTTTATTTTTTAGTTTCTATTTTTCCTGACCTAGTTAATTTTTCCTCGGCCATTAGCATATTTCTCATTGCAATCCATTAAATTGAGTTTTATTGCTTGTATAATTATTGTTGGATTACGTTAAATTTTTTAGTATATTAATTTTTAAAAGATACTTTTTTTTTTTTTATTTTGATGAATCTAACTTCATTAAAAATCAATACTTTAGTTTATTTTACTTTTTTTTTATATTATTGACGGATTTAGCTTTTTAAAGTGAACAATTCACTTTAGAAAATAAAGTAATAATATCAATTATTGATGATGAAATGAATAGTTGATATAAGATTTACATGCATGACCAATCATTAATGGTTATAATATAAACCATTAATCCGTTCGCTTTACTAACTCTCACTTTATATGAGTTCAATTTGTTATTTACGGGTCAATTTATTGATCCGTTTGACTCGTCAATGGGCGGACGGAGTAGAAGTTTCAATTCACCTACTTAAGTTGACTTCTCCCATCACTTTCTTATTTTAGACGGGTTGATGGCAAACGGACCAAAACGAGGAAGATTGACCCATCTTGCATCATTGGTTCTAGGATGATTAGCAACCTCTTTAAAAAGAACAAGAATCATAGTTATAGTTAAGAGAACTAGGTGCTTTGAAAAAAGCATAGTAATGATGTCAATTAAATCAGATGGGTTAGCTTTGAAATCAGCAAAACATTCTTTATTGTAGTATTTGATACCCAAGAATGTGGAACTTTGGATAGATTTCACAATGTGCACAAATATCAAGATACTTTCAATAATCACAAACGTTCATAATTTACATCTTCATCCCATACATGATGAGCTTTCTCTTTTCATAGTGTGGGCCTTCAGGACCATGTGTACTGCATACAACAGGAAAGAAACAGTCCCACTTTGTTTTCATTTTAAAAGACAAGGAATAATTAATGAACATTTCATGGATCCTACTCTTACATTTCTTCTTTTTGTTTGGCAAAAACAGTGGATAGGTAATAAATTAGTTGATAATAGATGAATTTATAATAAAAGACAAACTAGTTGATTGAGGATAATTGATATTTTAACTGATTTAATTTGATAAAATTAACAATTGAATTAATTAAAAAATATAAATTGATGTGAAAAGTATTTTTTAATTAATATTTTAAAATTTTTAATTAAGATAATGAGATAAGAAAAAATTATAAAAAATGAAACTTCAAGTAACTTATAAAAAAACATTATAAATTTGAAAGAAAAAAAAAACTATTAAAACTTGCTAAATTAGTATAATGTGAACCATGAATATTAATATTAGCATCTAATATTACATGCAACTTAATTCAATATAAAATTAAACTCGATCAATATAAATTGGCGTGAATATCTATTTTGGGCAACATGATTCTCGATTCCTTCTGATGAATTGCAATTCTCTGTAAAAAAAATTATAATAATCTTCTTAATATATTTTCTCTTTGCATTTGCTTCTTTTCTAAATTTGTTTTGCATTCATCCCTAAAATTCAAATTACCTCATTGTCCCTAAACTTGGTGTAGTCAAGTGCTCCTTTTGCCAGCATCTAGTCATGCATCTTTCCTTTTATTATTTTTATTTCCGACTTTCTTTTAGGTTCATATATATATTGGAGAGTATCTTCTAAAATTCTATATAGAATTATATACATGTAAACTACTTCTTTTTTATTCAAAATAATTTTCGTATTTGATTATTTTATAAAGTCTAAGAAAATAATCATAAATGTATATTGAAATAATATTAAATTGAAAATAATACATATATTAATAAGATGGTAGAATTTATAAAAAAAATGTTCCATTGAAAATAAAAAATAACAGTTATTTTAATTTGTTGCAAATGCGACAATTATTATGAGACAAAAAATGTAATATTTTTTAGACTAAATTACATTTGTGGTCCCTTAACTTAATTTCAGGTAACGTTTTAGTCATTTATCTTCTTTTTTTTCGAGTTGGTCCTTTATTTTAATTTTAAGTGACAATTTGATAATTTATGTTTTAAAATTTCAACAATGTTATCATTTTTTATACAAAATTTTAAAAAAAAATTATCAAAATTTTCCACCAAAACCCATAAAATTAATAATCATCTTCAGTATAATGCAAACTTTATCAAATTCATAACTCAAATATTTAAATACACTCATATTTCATCTCCAACAACATCAAATAAAGAATGAAAGTATGAGTTTATTTCAAGATTTAAGATATGAATTTGATTAAATTTGTATTTTATTGAAGATGATAATGAATTTTATGGGTTTTGTTTGAAAAATTTGATGATTTTTTTGAATTTTTGTAACAAAAAGGACAACATTGTTGAAATTTTAAAATATAAAATATCAAATTGTCACTTAAAATTAAAATAAAGGACCAACTCGAAAAAAAAAAAAAGATAAAGGACTAAAACCACTACGCCAAAAATGACATTTTATAGCGCGTCTTTTATAGCGTTTATTAAATACAAGCGCTGTTGTATGATATTTTAAAAATAACGGAGGATACAACAACGCTTTTTTGACAAACGCTGTAAAAAAAAGCGCTGTAAAAGACTTGCACTTTCACATAATTAAAGGACCTACTAGAGCGTTTTTGGAAAAGCACTGTAAAAGACTTTTTAAAAAAATAAGGAGGTCTTTTACAGCGCTTTTGGACAAGCGCTTTAAAAGGCCTGCAAAAAAGCGCTGTAATAGACTTTCAAAAAATAAAATAAGGAGGTCTTTTACGATGCTCTTTAAAAAAGCGTTGTAATAGGCTTTTAAAAAATAAAATAAGGAGGTCTTTAACAACGCTCTTTAAAAAAGCGTTGTAATATGCTTTTAAAAAATAAAATAAGGAGATCTTTTACAGCGCTCTTTAAAAAAGCGCTGTAATAGGCTTTTAAATGTAAAATAAGGAGGTATTTTACAGCGCTCTTTAAAAAAGCGCTGTAATAGGCTTTTAAAAACTAAAATAAGGAGGTCTTTTACAGCGCTTTTTTAAAAAGCGCTGTAATAGGCTTTTAAAAAATAAAATAAGGAGGTCTTTTACAGCGCTATTTAAAAAAGCGCTGTAATAGGCTTTTAAAAAATAAAATAAGGAGTTCTTTTACAGCGCTTTTTAAAAAAGCGTTGTAATAGGCTTTTAAAAAATAAAATAAGGAGGTCTTTTACAGCGCTCTTTAAAAAAGCGCTGTAATAGGCTTTTAAAAAATAAAATAAGGAGATCTTTTACAGCGCTCTTTAAAAATGCGCTGTAATAGGCTTTTAAGGAGGTCTTTTACAACGCTCTTTAAAAAAGCGATGTAGTAGGATATATAATAATAAATTGCTTCAGTTTCCTCTTTATTACATAAACTTCACTACTCTTCAGTGTCCTTCTCCTTTTCATTATCCTTCTCATTGCGAACCCTACTGTCCCTACGAACCATATTGTTAACCATCTCCATTGCAAATCATCTCCATATTTGTTACTATCACTACGAACATTATTACGTACTCTTCTCATTGCGAACGATACTCTGTCCTACGAACCGTTCGTATTTCTGCGCATTCTCGCTGTTCCTTCTTAAACGAAACAGTAACCCTATGAACCCTACGTATTTCTTCGCACTCTTCAGGTATTGTATTAATTTATTTATTTATTTCTTACATATATATATATATATATATAATGTGTTTGTTAATGCTAATAATCACATTTATTTAATAGCGTTTTACAAGTTTTTCGAGCTCAAATGGGTGCTACAGTGTCGAAGCAAAAATCAAATAAATCACATGGCTTCCAATAAAGGTTTGAAATATATGCCTTTAAAATTTCATAAACAATCAATGCACAAATATTTATTGACTTATATGTTTTATTTTATAGTGCTCTCATCAAACTAACAACATAGACTGCGGATACTGTATATTGCGATTTATAAAGGAGATTGTTGTTATAATCCCAAAAAGAGATCTAATTGAAATAAAGTAATGCACCTATTACAACGTTTTTTTTAAAATGCGCCGTAAAACTAATACAACAAACAGCTCGTTTTTAGAAGAGATTTACAGCGCTTTTTTATTTTAAAAAGCACTGTTGTATCTTTTTACAGTGCTGGATACTACAACGCTTAATTTTTTGAAAAAGCGCTGTAAATGACTTTAAAAAAGCGCTTTAAAATACCATTTTTCGTGTAGTGAATGTTACTTGAAATTAAGTTAAGGGACCACAGATGTAATTTAACCTATTTTTTATATTATAAGATTCAATTCAAGATTTAAAAAATATGTATTATGTTATACGTTATAAAATAGGCGAAATATCTCAAGTGGTATCTTAACTTAATTTCAGGTAATAATTCAATCTTGTATCTTTTTTTTTCTTTCTTAATTTGATCATTTATGTAATTTTAAATAACGATTTATTCCTTTATGTATTAAAATGTTAACAATACTATTTTTTTTTATGTAAACTCATAAAATTCATCATCATCTTCAAACAAAACCTAGAAAATTCTTCATCAAATTCAAGAAAATTTTTAGATTCATCAAATCTATAACTCAAATATTCAAATAAACTCATATTCTTATCTTCAACAATATCAAATCATTTGCTAAAATATAGATTTTGATGAATATGATTACTAATTTTATGATTATTGTTTGAAGATGATAATGAATTTTTTAAATTTCTATAAAAAAATAATATTATTAACATTTTAAGAAATAAATAATTAAATTTTTACTTAAAATTAAATGATAAATTAAATTAAAAAATAATAAATTATTAAATTATTATTTAAAATTAAATTAAGAAACATCATAAAAATACTTTAACTATAAAATAAAATAAAATAAAATTCTAAAATCAAATCTTTGAGGAGAACCAACTTCGGTCGCATAGATGAATGGATGTTAACTCACTATCTTCATCTCATTGTGGGCATGTTCCCATGTGCATGTTGAGTCTCAAATGTATAAACCATCCTCCGTGAACTTTAATGTAACCATTGAAATAACGAACATATCAAATCAAAGATCATCAAGCTAATTTCATTTATGATATTAGGATTGTCACCGACTTTTATTATCATATATGGAAATTGCCCTAAAATAAGAATATGCATTTAACTACTTACACCCTTTCACAAGTATGTAACATGCAAATGGGTGTATTTGGATGGATATCCTCCCTCTATAAAAAAAAATAAATATTCTTTTAGTTTTTATCTATTTCTATAATAAATACAATACTTATATGAGAATTTATAAGATTTTATTCAACAAAAAATATTAATATTCTTAAACTAAATACCATATTCCGAATTTAAATTTAGAATTTTACAATTGTATCTAATTTTTTTTTAATTATTTTCTCTATAAAAAAATCATATAAAAATAGACAATTAAAAGAGTATGTCTTTATGGCAACAATAAAATATCACTACTAAAAATGTCGTTTTTAGTGACCAAATTAGAGACCGAAAAACATTAGTTGTTGTGGAGACTGATTTAAAGACGAAATATTTATAATAGTTAACTAAAATTAAGTATGTCTCTACAGTGGTCACAAATATATTTTAGTGACTGATTTAGAGACCAATTTATTAGCGATCGATTTAGAGACCAATCAAATTCTTTTTTTCTTCTTTTAAAACTAAATTTTTCTAAATCTCTATACACATACAAAAAACTAGATTTAGCGACCGACTTAGAAACCAATTATTTTTTATTTTTTAAAATATAAACAAATCATAAAATAGTTATTTTAAAATAGACCCAAAACATAAACTTAACAATATGATAATACAAAATATATTATTTTTGCTAAGATAAATGTTTTGAACACTTTATTGCCTCACACTAACATAAAAAACTTAGAGTATGAGCCATCGTTCCAAACTTTCTCTTTCATCTTTGCAAACTCTAGCGCCTCCATTTTACGTTCGTCATTCTCCTTCACCCTCCATTCACTTTCTCCTTAATCTTCGTGACTTTTAAGGCCTCAATAAACACCATATATCGCTTCATTAGCATCTTCCTCTTCGCAACCTTCAACGTCTCAGTAAACACCATTTTGTGGTTATGTGATTCTTCTTCTAATGGTGGTACACTACAAGAAATCCCTTCATTTGTGACCAACTTTATAAATATTTTTTGGCCGAAAAAAACCCTCACAAATTAGTGACCGAAAAAGCCCTCACAAATGTAAAAATTCAAATTGGTCTTTATTTGTGGCTGAAAAAGCCCTCACAAAAGACTTAAAATTTAGTTGGATTTTGTGGCTGCCTAAGCCCTCACAAAATCACAACGTTGTTATTTTGTGAGGGCTTAGGCCGCCACAAAATCCAGCTAAAATTTAAGTCCTTTGTGAGGGCTTTTTCAACCACAAAATCAAACATTTGTGTGGGTAAAAGCCGCCACAAAGGCAAGCCGTTTGTGACTTCTCAGGCCGCCACAAAAGCATTGATCTGCTTCACTTTGTGGCTGCAAAGGCCGCCACAAATTCCCATTTTCCTGTTGCACTTTGTGGCTGCCCAGGCCGCCACAAATGTCTTATTTTCTGACCGTTAAAGCCGCCACAAATTCCCATTGTACCATTGGATTTTATGGCTGCTTTAGCCGCCACAAAGGATCAACCATTTTCTATAAATATCACTCCACTCCTCTTATCATTTTTCACTTCTACCTTCTCTCTAAACCTTCTTTCTAAATTTTCTCTCCACCTTCTCTCTACAAAAATTATTTCTCCAAGTTTTTTCTTTACTATCTTGAAGTTTGGTAAGTTTATATTATATATTTAGTTTATTAATTTTATTTTTTATTTGAAGTTATTTATTTAATTAATATTATTGAATTTTTATTTTGACAGTGGTGATATTGTGTTTACTTCGAAGAGTTCTCAGCCCTGTGAAAACTTCAAGTCAGACACTACCCGACATCAAGTTAGTATTTTATACATTTTAAATATAGATTAGTAAAATATGTGATATTATAAATATATTTATATTATTTTTAAAATATAGATTAATAAAATATGTGTTATTATAGATTTATTTAAAAAAATAGAAATTATGTTGTTTACATAATATATGATAAATACAAATTTGAAACACACGTAAAACTTATTGATTTTAATATAACTATTTTTTTAAAAAAACATTATTAAAATTGATGATATTAATATTTGTTGTTAGTTTTTAAAAAAAGTTAAGTAGTTGAGTCTGTACAAAAAATTTATATACTTTAACAATCTCTATTTTTGTTTATATATAAGGAGTTATTTTATGAAAAAATTCATTAAACATCATTTAAAAATTTATTTTTGTTTATATAAGTATAGTCTTCATAAAAATTTATTATATTGTTTGCAAATGCACCCCTAATTGACATATTATTAAGTATGTCAAAATTTATATATAATACTTTTGAAAAATAAAGCAATTAATATATAAAACATCGATATATATATATATATATAATTTATATATTTATTTAATTTTAAGAATATATATATATATATATATATATATATATATATATATATATATATATATATACACACATGGTTGAAGACATTCTCAATTTTGCGAGAGTGTAAAAAAATTTCGAAGATGAAGGGGGAGGAGATGTCCATGTTGTTTATGTCGATGTAGACAGTTTAAGCGTGAAGATGAAATAAGACTGCATTTATATCGTCGGATAACATTCCAGCAAATAATGATGATGGGAGTGTAGCTTATCAGAAGAATTATTACGATGATAAATTATTAAAAAAAGTTGTAGTTGAGTTAGTACAAAAAATTTATATAGTTTAACAGTCTCTATTTTTGTTTATATATAAGGAGTTATTTTATGAAAAATTTCATTAAACATCATTTAAAATTTTATTTCGGTTTATATAATTATAGTCTTCTTCACATACTGACCAACTATGCCAACAGTTGGCTTCTTCACATCAACTTCCTCAACCTCAACCAGATCAAACTGCATACTGACCAACTATGCCAACAGTTGGCTTGATCAGACCAAATTTAAATCAACCTCAATCAGCTATGGCTCCTCCTTCGACTAGTGGTGGTGTAATTGAAGATAAAATCCAATTTCAAACCATGATGTCTCCTCCCGCACAAATTAATAATACTTTCGAGGGACGTATGTCGTCGGGTAACATTCCAACAAATAATGATGGTGGGAGTGGAGCTGATCAGAGGAATTATTATGAGGATTGATGTATTTGAATAATTTCATAATTTTATTTTTGGTTTGTATGAACACATTTATCTTGTCCTAGTTAATGATTGTGTTTAATTTTTGGTTTGTAAGACATGATTTATTAATTTTGGAATATTTTATTTGGTTTGGTAGTAATTACTTTAATTAGTATAATATTATATTTTATATATAATAGTTATTTTAATTTTTAAATTTAATTTTTATTTAAATTTAATATTTATTTAAATTTAATTTTAATTTAAATTAATCTTTAATTGTAATTATAATTTAAATATTATATTTTAAATTTAATTTAAATGATAATTGAATTGTAATATTATGTTTTTAATTTAAATTTTTAATTTATATTGATATTAGTTTATTTTATATATAACATATTAAATTTCAATTTCAATTTAATTTAAATTTAAATTTTAAATTTATATTCATATTAATTTATTACATATAATATTATTTTTTAGTATTAATTTTGAATTTAATAAAAATATTTTTTAATAATTAATATTTTGTGGCGGCCTAAGCCCTCACAAAATATTTATTTTATAATCTGGAACATCCTTTGTGGCGGCCTAAGCCCTCACAAAATAATTATTTTATAATTTGTAACATCCTTTGTGGCGGCCTAAGCCCTCACAAAGGGAAGCATTTGTGGCGGCCTGGACTCCCACAAAAGCTTAATTTCAAAAATCAACTTAAACCTTTGTGGCAGTCTAAGCCCTCACAAAATGAGACATTTGTGGCGGCCTTTGCCCTCACAAAAGCAGGCATTTGCCCTCACAAAAGACAACGAAGTTTTCACACTTTGTGGCCGTTTTGGCCGCCACAAAGGTTTGTGACCACTTTATTTGTGGCTGCCTAAGGCCGCCACAAATGTCTACTTTGTGGCTGTTTTTTTCTCCTTTGTGAGGGCTTTTGGCCCTTACAAAAACCATGTATTTTTATTGTGGTAGTGATAGCGCCAAAACACAGTAGTAGAACGAACCCTAATCACCTTTGACCGTTTTGCATTTTGTCCCTCTATTTCTCTCCCAAATCGCATGAACTCTAATCAGCTTCCATTGTTTCTCATTTCTTAATTTCTATTCCAAATCACAGGAACCCTAACATACAGATGGTGAGTCCTAAGCGCAATTTTAGATAATTTCTTAATTTTCTTTTGAAATTCTACTTAAAATTTGTATTTTGTTTTCTAAACATTTGCTTTTTCAATGAATTGCTACTGACTTTATTTTGATTTTGGTTTGCTACTAACTGTATTTTAATTTTGGTTAGATCTGGTGTTATTGTGACATTGGAGCTCGAAGACTTCAATCCTTTTCAAAGCTTGAAGGTAATAAAACTAGAAATAAGCTTTACCATTTTGCTCAAATGCTTTTTCACCTCTGATTACTCTTTGTAATTGCCTAGCACCTGTGACTTAGAGGTAAACATGAAGGGAGTTTTGGCAGAAATTGTTGGAGCTTCCTAACGGCTTGTTGAACGTGTTCTCAACATTTTGTTCCAGCTGAACATAAAATAGGAATGCACATATCAAATCTTGTGAATTGGTTTACATCAAAGTATGTTTAATCAGTAATTTTGATAAATTAATTGAAAAGAGTTGAATGAATTGGCTGGAGTGGAGCAGGAATTCCTACAGTTATGATAACAGTTGGGTCACTCCTAGTGGATGATACCCAAATAATCTCTTCCAAAAGAGGAAGAAGGGAAAACCGTGCTAAGAAAGATTCGCGGTGTTGAAAATTTTGTTATTAATGTGCTAGTTGTGTAGCTTCTGTAAGTAATATTGTGAACCGGTCTTGATTTTCTAAGGAGAATTTTATTCCATTAATTGTATATATTGAGATACATAATCTAAGACTGAATATGTATAAGCTACAATCTCACAAATATTTAATTTAACGTTTAAAGATAAAATTGGTGACCTAATATTTAGTAAAAATAACAATTTATGTCATAAATTTCGTCTCTAAATCGATCGTTAATGACATAGTAAATTAATTCAAAGTAGTTGTTAAATCAATCTCAAACTTTAGTCACTAATTCGGTCACAAAATTCAGTCACCAAATCAGTCATTAAATTCGGTCACTGATTTGGTCGCAAACGGTCGCTATTAATTTAAATTGATCACTAAATCGGTCGCTATTGAATTTAATAACCAATTTTGTTCATTTAGTGATCAAAAAATTGATTTCTAAAAACGTTTTTTCTAATAGTGAATACTTCAAATAAGAGCATTATGCAATAAAGTAAGATTTAAAAAAAAAATTGAGAATTCATAATTCAATAGTTCTATTGCCTATTTGTCCAATAAGAGCATATAAAAACGTCAAACGTATAATTAGTGTGTATGTTCAATTTTTATAACTATATTCAATCAAATTTACAAATAAGAGCATATAAAAACGTCAAACGTATAATTAGTGTGTATGTTCAATTTTTATAACTATATTCAATCAAAGTTACTTATTTTATTTAAAATCAAAATAAAAGCTATACAAAAATCACCGTTTATGATTAATATGTTAGCTCAGTATATTAGTAGTGGCACTTATAAATGATGAGATTTGGGAGAATAAAAAAAAGACAAAGCTAGTGACTACAAATAGTGGCACTAACAAATCCAACTTTCACAAGACAGAAATATGTGACTAAGGAAAATAACATAAGCAAGTGACACGAGTCACACTTATGCTATGAATTAGGGTCAATACACTTTAGAAAACGGGGAACAAAGAAGCTATATTTTGAAATCTAAAATCTAACAATATCCCTATTTCTATAGACAAAATCACATTTACTCCAATATAAAATAAATAACACAATCAGTTATTTGATGATAATCTATATCAAAATTCAGATTATTTAAATTATGTGAATGTAAAATGTAATTGAATCCAAGTTGTTTTCTATGCTGAGAGTAAAGATAACTTCACCCTTTTTACTTTTTTAGCATGACCTCATCTGTTTATCTCACACACTTAAAACAATATTTATTTATATTTAATACTCTTTGAAGGACAATGCACACTTGTTGTAGGAGATTCAAACACTATAAATAGTGTTGCTTTTATTAAGTTATGAATTTAACTTTAATTGAAACATATTAACAACTTGATCATATTATTTGATTATAG
>JBBPBR010000004.1:4523699-4558718 GCA_037974775.1 Cicer pinnatifidum
AGTTTATTTGAAATTAAGTTAAGGGTACCGTAACTGTAATAAAACTTTTTGATTTTTTTTAAGATTTAACATTACATTTAAAAAAAAATTTGACTTTATAATAAAATTATATTTGAATTCTATTTTTTATAATAAATTTAAATACATTAAAAATTAATGTAAAATAATATAATTAAATTAATAAAAAATTAACATTTATAATTTACCATAAAGTTCAAAATCTAATACTTCATACGTCATTTTTATAAGAGACTCTTGAATCATAAAAAATTAATGTGTTCTAATATATATTATGAACCAAATACGTCAATTTTTATAGATCCAATAGTCTTTTATCAAAAAGACTGGAGAAAATATACAATAATAATAATAATAATAATAATAATAATAATAATAATAATAATAATAATAATAAAATATATTTATCATCTTTACTTAAGTAAATTGAGTTGGTAGGTGAAAAATAATTTTTATAACATATAATTTGGTTTATTTGACTGACTCGCCTTCAAAAAAAGACTTAGTCTTAGCATAATTAAATACGTGTAGACAAGTAGTGATTTTTCTACTTTGCAAAGGGCTTAAAGTGTGTTCAAGAATAAAACATTGAGGATCTGGTTACAAAGAGTGAAGACAGCTGTAAAAGGTCCATAATGCATTCTCATCTCATCTTTTGATAAAGAATGAAGAGAGAGCCTTTGGTCGGCTATTTGAAAACAAAAGCACACACTTCGTCTCAATACCTTACTTTTAATAATAAATACATTTTTCAAACAGTAAAATTGTAATTAAAATTTAAACTTGAATTCAAACAGGAATATGTTAATTGAATATTTAAACTTTCTACATTGATATTGTATCAATATCATCATAATTTGAATTAATTTTTCTATGAAATTTTAATTTTTCATGAATTAATTTGTGTATAATTAGTCAATATATAATTATAATTAATCACAAATTTATTTTTGAGATGATTAAATTTCATCAATAAATTTGTTTTCGATAGATGGCACTTATGTGAGATTAATGTGGATAAGTCACATATTCTATTTTTATTTCGGAAAAATATCATGTATTCAATTGCCCTGCTACATCATAATAGCAAACGATAAAATAGTACATAGAAACTATTTTTATTAATTTATAAAATTTAAATATTAATTTGACGGACGCCTATAATTTCAATGAAATTTTTTCGTATTCCACTCGTATCTAATCAGTGAATGAAAAAACTGATAAATAAATTTTTGTGACTAAGCTATCGTAAAATTTATTACTCTTGCAATTTCTTTTTAATTGTTACATTAGTAAAATATTATGAATAAAAAAAAGGAATTTTTTTTTACTAACAGAAAAAGAAAATACAAATATCCAACCATATTTTAATGATATCTAAATTCAGTCAAAATCTACATCTTATAATTCAATTATAAATTTTTTTCACACATGGTCAAAGACAAACAAGTCAATAACTTTTAGAATGAGATTCCACAATCTTTTTATCTATCTTAATATAGATTATATTTTTAACTTCAAACTCAAGTTAACTATACATGGTCTTTCATTTGCCCAAATTAACCATAACTCTAGTATTCTTTAAATGAGTGAATATGATGCTAATAAAGATGGAAGCTACCTGTGCCTCTGATAACATCAAACTAATATTGGAAAACAAACGACACCACACTAAAACGACAAACAACACAACAACGCGTTCACATGACAAAATCATAGATAAAAAAACGAAAAAAAATTAAATTTGTGTGGAAACCATCTATTTAAATAAAAACATAAAATAAAATAATTTGGAGGAGTGATTCAAGACAAAAGAGTGGCCTTAAACCACCTCAACGAAGGATGCAGAGTGTAACACCCTGATTTTTAACAGTGTGAGTGTATTTTTTTTTTAAACAAAGAAATAAAGAAAGAAATACTTTTGGATAAAATATTTAAGTCGTAACACAACGACAAAAGTCAACAATATTTACAAACATCGGAAATAGTTTTTGAAACAAAATCCAAAGTATTTAAATAGCAAAATACAACGGGGCTATGAGACCTATCAGACATAGCTCATACCCTTGGAGTATTCTCGGCAGACACCTGCATAAAAGCACTGCCCCAAAAATCTCTACTTTCCCCACGTCACATAAAAAATTGGAACATGGACCCATCAAAAGAAAAGTCATCAGAAGTTTAAGCATAGATACAATCTTCCAAAATGAAATAAGTACAATCACAAGAGAAAGACATCTAGTCCTTATACAACCACCTAATCTGATCATGCTACAAAAACTACACAACCCGGGTGATCTCCAAGCGCCCAGCCAAATCCTCCAAACACAGCTTCGGTCAGGTATGACTAACTACTTTCCCATCTTCAGGGTACTAATCGGTAGGACAATCTTGGTTCTCATATGAGGGCAAAGCCCAGATTTCCACAATAATTGTAAAGGGTCACCAACCGAAATTAACAAATATCACTTAGCAAAATTCTTATATTTTCAAATGCTCAAAAGAACCTTTCGTCTTAGCATACTCCTCGAAAGGGTTTTCATATGTCCAAAAATGCATAAACAGTGTTGAAAAATGAAGTTTTGACAAACTGCACTGTCATAGCCGAATACAACTGAGAAAATGCAGATTTTCAATTCTAAAATGGCTCTGAATCAATCAACACTTCAAACATTAATGTTATCAATTATGAACACATAATTAACACCAAATTAATCTCCACAAATTCACACCTCAATCACACATCGAATATTCATTAAATCAATTATGAACACATAATTACATCAAAACTTAATCAACCCAACTTCACACCTCAAAGCAATTACGGCAAATCACAACAACAACCGAATATGTATATACAATCATCATAGTATAACAAATATGACTCGCGTGCCAAACACACTAAAGCAATGCATATATGCCAAAATGCATGATTCCGGAATTTCAAACCAAAACCCTTCTCGAAGGGCGTAAATCATAATTGTACAGCCTCTCACAGACCAGTACTAATTACCAAGGTGCAATCTCTCACGGATCAGTATGATTTACTAGCGTGCAGTCGCTCACAGACCAGCACGACATACAAGAGTGCAGTCGCTCACAGATCAACACATTCTAGAGTGCAACCTCTCACAGATCAGTACGACATACAAGAGTGCAGTCGCTCACAGACTAACACGATTTTCTAGAGTGCAATCGCTCACAGGTCAGCATATTCTAGAGTGCAATCTCTCACAGATCAGCACAACATACAAGAGAGCAGTCGCTCACAGACCAACACGATTTTCTAGAGTGCAATCGCTCACAGATCAACACATTCTAGAGTGCAATCTCTCACAGATAAGTACAACATACAAGAGTGCAGTTGCTCACAGACCAGCACGAATTTCTACAGTGCAATCGCTCCCAGATCAGCACATGCTAGAGTGAAATCTCTCACAAATTAGCACGACGCGACAATCCCCGCAAGGATAAGATGAACCAACAATTCACATGGCATCATCCCGTGGCCCATCACGGTCACCACTATCACCATGGCCCTATTGCGGTCACCATGTACTATGAAATGCATGAGCATACTCTAACTCTTTGCACCACAATCATTAAGTAAATGCAGCTATTAAAAGATTCCCCATTTTTAATACTCATTTAACACTAATGATTTTTTAGATACAACACAGAGCATACTCAAACATAATTATTCACACTAATTTTAATTTCCACAAACACACATAAATCACATCTCCAAATCCAATCCACACATAAATTGAATTAAATTCATTTTCCACCAATCCACACATAAACTTCTTCTAAAAAATTCCTAATATTAATTATGAACACATTAATTACACTAAACGTGAATCAACAAAATTTTCAAACATTAATCACCCATATTCAATCTCCAAAATTTTCAACCATAAATCACCACCACAACATTAATATATTAGAGTTCTCCCCACCGCTAACTCGGTGCCAACGGTCTCGATTCTTTTCGAGATTCAAGGAGCTAACTACATAAACATGAATATTTATAACAATTTGTTCACAATAAAACTAATCCAAACACAACAAAATTCCCAAAATTAAATCTTTCTCACACACCAACCCTTTAAAACAAAATAATTTATGTTATTTACTTAAAACTAAATAAAACAAATATTGTCCAAATTTCACATACACACTCGACTATTAAAACACCGAAATTTTTGAGTTAATAAAATACTATAAACTTTTTTTTTCTTTTTAAACTCAGTCCTAGAGTAATTAAATGAGTAACATTTTAAACTCTAACCATTTTTAATTTCAATCTATCTTTTTGCTCAAACTCTTTAACTTAGTTAAAATTTGAACTTTTTCACAACTTTAACAACTCTTATTTTTTTTTTTGTAAAATATCAATTTCAGTTCAAACTCATTTATTTGAAAATAACTCATTACGTAACTCAAACACATCAAATTTAATTACCTCCAATTCACACCAACAACAATCAATTCAATTCCACAACACGTATATAGTACCTCAATTAAATTTCAAACAATTCAAACATAACTCACCCAATTTCAAAACTCCACATTTTTACACATAACCCACTAAATTTCATCAATTTATTTTCTACAAAATTCGCAAATAAATTACATCTTAATAATTCATAATAATAATTATGAACATATAAATCACATCAAATATGGATCACCACAAACCACACCTCAAATTTAAATTCCACTAAATCACACATAATCGCATTAAATTCATTTTTTACAAATTCACACATCAAATACATCAAATTTCTTTTCTACAAAATCACAAATAATGTCATAAATGCAAACTAAAAGTTTGGAAGGAGCCCTTACCTCCGTTGTAGCTTTAACAACCGATTTCGGCACTGTGGTTAATTCTGGTAAAATTTAAGTTTGTGACGTCGCTTCGAAAACTAGTTTACTAGCACCGCAGCGTGGCAATGAGCAACTTTCTCTTCTGTCACTTCTCGAATGAAAGCTTAGAAGTTGAAGAAAAATGAAAGTTTATGTTTGTGGGTTTTTGAAAAACCAACACTTTACTTTGTTTTGCTTTTGAAACAGAGGAGAAGAAAGAAAGAAGATGCAAGGCAAACCTGAAAGCTACAGGGAAAAATGTTCTCTTCCTTTCTTTGCCTTTTATTCACACACACATATGTATGTATATATATATATATATATATATATATATATATATATTATAATAAAATTAATTCCAAAATAAATATCTAGATATTTACAAATATCTAGATATTTTTATAAAAATCACAACTACGCCTGTCACCTCACATCACATCAGAAACTACTTTTTCAGAAAAATATATACTCTCGCCGCAATTCAATCGGCAGATGAATTTTTCTGAAAAATGCTGCATCTCATAAAATTTTTTCTTCGACAAAAGATTCACCGTAATTAAATAAAATTTTTCATCGACGAATAATTTTAATCGTGTCTCCAAAAAGATATTTTTTGCATTTAACTCACAAAATACCATAAAATTGGCTAAAAAGCCTCAAAAATTCAACACAAAAATCTCCAAAATACATAAACTAGAACTTAAAATTAAGGGTCTTACACAGAGGAAGCTGGGGGCTAGGTGTTGTGAAGGCGGCTACCCACGAGTAGGGTTGTGCATGGTTGGTTTTTAAAAAAAATCAAAACATATCCATTTTACAACCAATATATGGATTTAGATTTATAACCAAATCCATTATTTGATTTAAAACCGATTATAAAACCAATTGTAAAATTGGTTATGGTTAAATAACCGGTTTCGAAAAATTTAATTTTAAAATTGATTTTTATTTTTTTTCGACAAATAATTTTTTTCGATTTTTTTCTTAAAATTTTCCGATGATTTTTTTTTAATTTTTGTATAAATAAAAAATTTAAATATTTTTAATTCGAGAAAAAAAAATCAATTTTTTCAATAAACTTTTTTAAAACTTTTCTCAACAAATTTTTTGAGAAAAAATTCTATTTAAAATTTTTTTGACAATAAAAAAAGTTTTTTTTTTTGTTCTTTTTTATTATTTTTTCAAAAAAAAATAAATTTGAAAAGTTGTTCAGATAAATTATCTGAATTAATTTTTTCGATTTAAGATTTTTTGGGGTTGAGTGGATAAAAGCCGGATTAAAACTAAATTCAAATATAAAACATAAGTGGATTTCCAACCAGTTCATAAATAAATCGGATTATAACCATGTGATTTTAACATGATATTTAAAATGGATTTGGATCCAGTTTTGGATTTGGACCACATAACTGGATTTTTTGCACAGCCCTAGCTATCGTATGAGGATTTTATACATATTTATTTTGATTTAGTAAGTAATATAAATTATTGATGTTATATTTATTTATTTTATCATTTTGACTATTCTATAAAGATGATGTATTTTTATGTGATTATTTTGAAAAATGTTATAGTAATAATTATATTTATTATTTTGAATATGAGGCTTTTAGTTTATCTATGTTATGAATAAATAATATTATGTTAAAATGAGTATTTTAGAGAAAAGTTTCTAAAAAAAGTAAAATAAATTATTTATTTATTAAGGTTTTTATTAATACTAGAAAATAAATTTTGGACCAGACAACTGTTTGCACCCCTATTTTTTACTTCTGCATATTAATTTGGGCTATTATTAATTGGACTTTTCCTTTCTACACCTGCGAGTTACTCATTACACCCTTATTTCTGCCTCAGACTCGACTACCTGTGTTAGGCCTTACAGTTTTACTCTTGTATTGTACATCTGCAATCTGCACCTCTGCACCCCTCCTTCTACAATTAAAAAAAAAAAGAAAAAATTTGACAGTCAAATCGCTCAAACCCTTTTTCTCTCAAATTCATTCCCACCAATTCCTTGCTGTTTTGAAACGATCTCAACCTCCATCCCACAAAAATCGGCCATTGAATCCATTTTTGGCATCAATTTTAACGATCGTGGCTCCGTTTAATCTGAAATAGCTGCGTTTCTTTCCTTGGGTGAGTTGTTTTTGGCCGATTCCGATCACCACATTTGCTGTCTCAAAAATCTGGTATCATTTTTGGATTCCTCTCGTCGAAATCTTCAAGAAGCACTACTCATTTGTATTTTTCGGTGAAGTTGACGTCGAACCCTTCCGGCGCTCTCACGAGTCGGTGAGACTTTTTCTGCAGTTTTTTCTCGTCGTTTTTACTCAATTTTTGTTCCTAAAATTATTATTAATCATTTAAAATTTATTTTTAAGCTCAACATAATTTATCAGGCAAGTCTCAACGATTTTGTGAACTCGTCGTTTATTCGGATTCGCTCGCTGTACGTTGTCGATCTACAATTGTTGTTCAAAATTTCCATTGATTTATGTGTTTGAGAAAACGTCTAAATAAGGTAAGAGGTGAAAGAGTGTTTGAATTCATGAGCATAATATATTGTGAGATGAACGAGAAAACTGTATTTCCCAACAATTCATCTGGGACTCTCTACGTACAGTAGTAGTCCTTTGAGAGATAAATTAATTAATGTGAAAATATTGGGATTGTGAGATTAAAATGTTAAATAGAAATATTTATAAGATGTTGAATATTTCATTTTGAATAATTGTGTGGTATTTGATATTTGATATTGTTGTGATGTTGGATGTTGAATGAAATTATAAGCATATGTTTGATTAGAAGAATTTATGTGATGTGATAATAAAAGATAGATGCATTGTATGACATATGTTTATGTGCTGATAATGATGATGTTTGATTGATGAAAGTGGTGTTATGAAATTGTGATGAGTTTATATGATGATCATAATTATGTATGATTAATGATGTTATAAAATTGTGATGAGAATATTGAAGTACCCCATGGTTGATGAGATAGTGATGATTCCTAAAAATGATGCTCTTAATGGAGTAGTCTAAGCTAACGAGGGGAGAAAATAAATATTGAGAATTTGTGAAGTGAAGATTATTTTTTTCATCATATAGGTAGGGCCTGATAAGCCTAGTGATTTCGGGGAAGTACAACTGAATGAGTTTGATCGTGGCGGTCTGCTGTCGAGCCTTAAGGCAAGATTGTTAGACCTTGGAGGTATTTGGGTGAGGAATTCCTAGGTGACTTGGAGGTAACACTCCAAATGTCGGGAGCTACCACGCAACACACGTTTACCTCGACTGTCACGTATGTGTCTCGGGTTGAGTTGAGGGGATCTATGAGGACATGACCAATTTGAATTTTCCTTCCACCGGGATGGTGGCATAGTATAAAGCCTCCTAACCAAGTGCTTCAGAGTTAGAATGGTACCACATTGTGAAGTAGAGTCTAAGCTCATGCATATCATTGTATTTTATTGTGGTTGTTTTGTTGTGAATAATATGTATCGTGTGTGGTGATAGTTTCTCTTAGACGATTTGATGTTATAGTGAAATTTATTGATTTTCCTTAAGTGATTTTGACTTTTTATGTGATATATTCTTGATGGATTGCTTGTGTAATGATATGGCTCTATTATGATTGTTTGCGTGTTCTTCTTACTTGTATTATATTGTCATCATAATTTCGAAACTCACCTCCTTCGTTATTTGTGTTCGACTGGCTTGGCCCTGCGTTTGCGAAATCGCATTTTTTACAGATTAATGAATCTTGAAGTTCAAGTTTGGGAGAAACCCCGCTCTGATAGGAGATACCGGAAATTAAGAGTTGTAATGTGTATTTTACTTATGTTATTACAAATGACTTTTTATATAAAAACCTTAGTACGAGTAAATTTTGGGAATTAAATCAAAAAATTCTAGTTAAATCAAACTAATTGATATTGCACTGTTTTAATTGAGGAACAAAGTTGAATTGTTACATGTGTTTTTAGAGAAAACATGATATCCTAAATTAGATATAAAAGTTTTTATTCTCTTTAACAGATTTACTTTATCTGCTGCGAGTTTTCTTCAAATAATTTAGTATAAATTATTATAAACGTTATTTTGGGGTTTAAGGTGTCACAAAAAGTAGGGACGCAAAATTATAAGAGATGTGAGTAAGGTTAGATAAGAATATGAATAGATAATAAAAATGTTAACAACAAAGAGAAACAGTAGTAATATTATAATATAACACATAAGTGTTAAATTTAGTAATTGAATACATTCAAATATTTATCGTAAAATTTAGTTTTATACTTCTATATATTTACGCATTCATTTTCTCTCTCAGATCTCAATTCTTCACTTTGTTAATCTCTATTTGGTTGTTGGGACAATCTAAAGAAACCAACAAACTATGTTAATTTGATCTTTTTTTACTATTTTTAATTGCTTCTCATCATCATATTTCTTATACTTTTGTCTCAAGACTTTTTCATAATGGAACATGAGAAATATGGTATTCAACATTCCCATTAACGAAGAGTTGCGATATTTTTTTTTTCTTTTAACTAACTTTAGAGAACCATGATACTCTAGAACTATATGTTATTAGATGATAATCTCAAAGAAATGTTTTAAATGGATCAATTGTAACTTACAGTTCGATGACATGATATCGAGTATCAATGCACGAAACTCCATTCCAATCACAAGGTAGTGTCACAAGAGAGCATAGAAACCAAACCTTATCAAAAGCCAAAAGATGTAACTATATTTTCCTCACTGTCCATTGTTTTCAAATATAGTATAGTAGCAAAAACAAAAAGAACTTATTAGAAGTAACATTAACATGAAACGTCTTATTATGCTCATTTTATGATAATTATAATCGATCTAAAACCTCTAAGGAGTTTAAGTTCATATATCATACGCTAAAGCCCTTTCGTTTTAAACCATCCATGATATTACAATCCTATATGCCAAGCATTGGCCCATAGAACAAAATATTTGGAGAATTTGAAAAATTTGGAGGATATATGAGTTTCATATTGGAGGGATTTGACAAAATTAGGGGATTTAAGGATTCAAAATAGAAATGTTTTTGGGGTTTAAGGAAAAAAATCAATCACATTTCAGAGAAGGAATATGGGATTGTGAATATAGGAATATGGGAAACAGATAATTTAAGCAAGGCGCATATTACAAAAAAATGTTGCGGCGGTTGACAAAAACTGACGCAAACTAAGTGTCGCAATATTCAAAATTTCTTGTAGTGATAAGGACATTCAAATGTGCAGTCGATTGATCTCATTGAGTTATCTTTTTACGCTTTTTCAATTGTTTAGGTTACTTGCACCTTCTTCTATCTAACTAAACCTTTTTGAATTTCAAAAATATGTAGCTATCAAATTTGAACCATACACTCATCCTGCTAACCCTAATAGTTCAAGTACTTCACATAAAGATGAAGCACCAGGCCAAGGGGATGCTAACCATAATACTTCAAGTACCTCACCTAAAGATGGCCTTTCTTTCAAGAGAAAGAGTAAGCTCTCATGCTACTTCTCTTTCCAAGAAGTCAAAGAAGAGGAAGAATAAAATGAAGAAGGTCTAGAGGTTGAAGGGGAAGTATCCTCGAAGATATCTCCTAATGTCACTAACATTGAGCATTTGTGAAGTTAGATGATCTTTAACTTCCCTCGACGACGGTAGGTGGTTCAACTAGTGTAGGTTTCAATATGGACGCCTTTCAGAGAAAGCTTGAACAAGATATTCTTGATGCCATAGATGATCCGATCTCATCTTTTAACAGTTCAAATGATTACGTAGTCCAAGGGTTCGATGGAAATAAGGTTTCAAAACTACCTAAAGTACTACTAACGACTTGATTCAAGAGCTTCAATCAATCGCAATCGAGAGAGATCTTTTAGAGAACTCTTCTTTAAGATTAACCCTTCAAGCTTCTATTGATCCTTTCAAGTATAAAATTTTAACTCTTCAATGTTTTTTAACTACCCAACAATTCGAAGGTGATAAAGCTATGATTGAATTAATAGAAGAGATGTCGAAGGCCACTAATGAATTAGGGGAGGATATAGACAACAAAGTCAGAGTTGACAAATCAGTCGAATTTTGCAAAACATTTGTGGAGTCCCAAAAGGTAACACATGGTTGTTGTTAACAAGTTTGTTTATGCCCTTGTACCATTGGCCAAAAGGAATGTTTTAAGAAGGAACATACATTTTTTTCCTATATGAATGCACATAAGGTTCCTTCATTTGAGGTGAAGAGTATTGCTTCTTTTCATGAAGTGGTATGTAAGGTTTCTTCTCATAAAAACGTCTTGCCTCACTTCTAAAACTAACACTATATGGTTGAGCATCATCTTTGTTAATTGGCTCTTTAACTTTATTTTTTCTCAAAAGTATGCTTCCTTTCAAATTTCTCAAATGCTTTAGCTGCAACCTTATCAAACACAAAGTTGCATCGAGGACGCAACACAACCTCTTGATTAACATTGGATTTCTTTTATAAGAACTCCACCAAAGACTCTCCAATTCGAGGGTAGATCTTGTTTGAAGTTTCTTCTTCAAATTTCTCAACAACAAAAATAAGATTATCTTCCTCTTCTATTAATCTCGTTTCAACCATACAAATGCTCGAATCGGGTTCAACTTAGTTTGCAACAACAAGGAGTGGATCTTCATCCACTTTCATTGTGGCCTTTGATTTGTCCTCGAATACCAAACAACATTTTTTAACGGCTTTCTGAATAGTATCCCTGAAACAAACACAAGAGTTAGTATAGTATTTTATCCCACGATTTTTTTCATAAGGTGGAATCTTATGGCCTTTATTTAACAATATTTGTTGATCTTTTAAAACGATGTCAAAAATATGATCAAGTTTGTTAATATCAAATGCGTGTGTTTTCCTAATGGTTGTGGAATTTGAATTAGCTTTCGAAATATAAGGTTTAAAACTTTAACATTTACATGGTGGGCTAGGTTTTAGTTTAATAATATTAACACCTTCATCACAAAAATTGTTTGAATCGTTGTCTTTTATGTACTCTCGATCTACTAAGGCAACATATGGCCCTTTGTTTTTACGAGGACTGCATTCCTGTTTCTTAAGTTTCTCTTTTTTGGGACATATCCCTTTTCTATCTTCCTAACGCTATTAGCCAGTTGGGACATATCCCTTAGCTGTTGACTAACCATTTTCTTTCAAACAACATAGTTCAAGTCTATTGATTCCATCTGAACTAACTCGTACTCGGGGATCATGGTGGTTTTCATTTGACGAAATCAACTAATTTAATCATCGATAGATTCAATGTCATTCCTTAGAATATTGGCGAATTCTATAACACTGTCTTTAGTTTCTCCCCTAAATAATTGCTCATGGAAAAGGTTTCTTAATGATTCTAATTAGGAACTGAATTTGGAGGTATTGTGGTAAACCATGTGAGTGCATTTTTGGCTAGAGAACTAAGAAAACATTTCATCTTTAAATTTTCATCATTTGCAAGATCCCCACATTCAATTTGGTATATAGCCATATGTTCAACAATGGGTTCCCCAACCCCACTAGAAAACTTAGTAAACATAGGCCATTTGGTTCCTTGAGAGAGTTCTGACTATAACATTATATTTGGGAATGCAGACACAAAATAAGATATATCTGCATAACCTACATTAAAACCATGTCTATTCAATACTCTATCAATCATGTTCTCAAAATAATTCCCCCAACATTTTGTCTTATTTAGTGAATCATATTGTGAGCATTGTAATTCTTGTTAAATATATTTACATTCCTATGGTCTATATGGTTCATTTAAATATGTTGAACATTTGGAATATCCTAAGGAATTTCTTGGTTAACTACTCCATCATCAACATCATTTGGGGCATCGAATGCATCAACAATTCGTCCCATTTTTTTGGTCAAATTTAAGTAGTTGCATTAGTGTTCTTTATAACAGGGTTGAAAAAAGTAGCAATTTGATGAGTGATGATATTGATAATTTCATGATTACTATCATCTATTTGTTGTTTAAAAGACTGCAAAATATTGTTAGTAACTGAAGATTGAATGTGATTGGAACTCAACCCATAGAGGAAAAGAGTGTTGCTAATCCCTACATGGTTTATTCGAAATCCATAATTCCCGATTGCATAAGACTCTGGGAAATTTGTGACTAATGATGGAGAAACAAAACTTGGTGGAAGTCCATACGAAGGCATGCAGGGATTTGTTCTTCGAATAGGCGCAGGTGAATTTGTGCAAGGATTAATTTGACTAATATTAGGGTTGGAAGGTAATTCTCTATCCATGATGTGATCATCATTTTGAGGCATGTTTACCTCTTGATCATCCTTATTCGAATTAGTGTTATTACTATTATTTTGTTTTGAGAGTTGGCATTCCTTTTTCTATTAGGATTACCCATTTCTTTTTCGTTTCTTATTTGCCTAAAACTAATGAACTTTGACAAAACTATCTCTAACTTTGTGCCACTAGGCATGTCAATTTGTTGACATAAAATTTTAATACTTCAAAAATGAACTTGATGATCAATCAAAGATTCGAATTAGATTCTTGAAGGGTTCTACGTTGACATGTTTATTGATCAAAGTTTGAATTTATAAACATAAACGTGTAAATATTAAGGCAAATATGCAAAAGTATACACTAAACAAATATAATCAAACAAAATGCACAAAATAACTAAGTACAAGAGAAAGTAAAAGTTATGCATTTATTGATTGAATATGAGCACATATATTCATCGAACAGTCTGACAAACTTGATAATCCTCTGATGGCGGATGTTATATCTTAGATGCAATTTCTAGAATGAATATGAACCCATTAAAATAGTAACTTTGTCCTCTATTTATAGGCAAGGATTAAGGGTTGGCCCTCACGCACGTATGACACGTGTCTCAGTTATATTTGTCAACTTGACACTTCTTTAACCAACTTGAAACTTCTTTAACCAACTTGAAACTTCCACTACAAGTTTTTCAATTATTTGTTTTTATCAATTCATTTTATTCTCAAACTCCAGCATGTTGCTTCTTTTCAAATATATTTCTGACCATTTTGAAACTTTTCTTTTTTAATATACATTCAGTATATTTATTGCCTGTAGGCTCGAACTATTTGGTGTATGAATGAACTCCATTCGAATTATTCTTTACACTCAAATCTTAAAGACTTTTATAATATACTCCCTTTTTGATGTGATAATACAAAGGAAAAATATACATGAGTTAATATGACATTCTTTATTAATGTAACAAAAAATTATAATATATAATTATAATTTACTATCTTAATCATACATGGGATACGTGTTTGTCGTTGGTCAATTGGTTACAAAGTTTATTTTCTCATGTCAATTATCCTTGAAGCATTTAAGTCCCTCTTAACATATATTTTTGAATAATTTTTTGCATGTATGATTACAACATTATAGAAGTTTCTCCACAAAAAGTGTTATTAAAATTTGTTTTAAAGGTCCATATTTCCGTTACTTTTATCTTGAGTTTTTTACATTTAAAATATTCATATCTTAATTATGTCACGTTAAAAAATTCATATTTAAATTATCTCACGTTAAAAAATTCAAAATTTTTATAGATGAACTTTTTATAATATTCTAAATATGCTTGAAAAAAATAATTCAAAAGTCTAAAAGTTGAAGCACAATTAAATATGTTTTGTTCTTCTAAAAACTAAAACTGTTTACATAATAATTTTTTAAGAACTAAAAAATTTAATTTTTTAAAATAAAAAATTTAAAGTTTTATATTGAAGAAAAACTTATTTAACCTGATAATAGTTTGAGTTTAATTATTAGTGTGTGATATAAACTTATTTAACTCTTATAACTATTACAATCTGAAACCTCAAACCGCCTGTTTGATTTCTTCTTCGTACAAATGTTCTGCCATCAATTCTACCTCCCTAACATTTGAAATGGAAATTGTCCAAATCTGGCCTAGACAAATCAATTGATCTAAAAATGTGACTCAAAGTGATATAAAACAATGTTTCAAACCTCAAGAACTATTTCCACATACACCTCGTTCACCTCCACACAAATAATACTACCGTGTCTCCTCCCACCAACCACTAACCCATGTAAAAACTTAGAATTAGCACCATCCTCCTTCATATATGATGAACTCCAGCTTTCTACCACTAGATATCACACATTATTTTAAAAAGATAGAACATTTAAAATGACATCACACGACACTCCACCACTTTTGATTCAAATAACGATCGAGTCTAATCCATTATGTTAACCTATTTTACCACTCCTTAACCAAACTAACTTTAGTATCTAAATTTCTATTATAGTATTAAACAAAATACATAATGTTTAGATTAAAAACATAAAATATCCCATGAGAAATTTTACTGCAATAAAAATAATATTCGTTAATGTTACTCCTATTTTAAAAAGTACATGTATCATAATTTATATTATAATAATACAGATATGATACATATTTATTATTTGTCGTTTAAAAGGTGATCATTTACGTAATAATTAGTTAAAAGGTGAATCTGAATTTGATTATTAATATATCTTTTGAATATCTTCAAAATAAAGGTGTAAAATTTATATTATACTACACTAACTATAATTTATTCACTACGCCAAAAATTGTCTTTTACAACGCTTTTTTTAAGCCTTCTACAGCGCTTTTTCAAAAAAAAAAAAAAAGCGTTGTGGATTCGAACGCTGTAAAAGATACAACAGCGCTTTTAAAAAAGGGCTCTTAAAGGCACCTTTTATAATGCGCGCTTATTATGCACCTTTTACAGCGCTTGTTACAAAAAAGCGCTGTAAAAGGCTTACCCATATTTCATATATTTGGGGTACCTTTTACAGCGCTTCTTTGTAACAAGCGCTGTAAAAGGCATACCCATATTTCATATATTTGGGGTACCTTTTACAGCGCTTTTTTGTAACAAGCGCTGTAAAAGGCATACCCCATAATTCATACTTTGGTATGTCTTTTACAGCACTTTTTATAACAAGCGCTGTAAAAGGTTTTTTTTTTTTAAACCCTGTATATATTTTAAAAGCGTTTTTTAGCTTTTTATGGCACTTTTTTTATAAAGCGTTGTCTTTTATCTTTTTATCCAAAATTAGTTTGAACCAGTTCACACAACACAACACAACCAGAATCAGTAATTTAGAACATATTCATATGCATGTATATTACCCTGTAACACAACCAGAACCAGAACCAGAACCAGAGCCCAGAATCAGTTAAAACATAATCAGTTCACACAATATGATACATATATATTATCCTGTAACACATTAATTTACAACATAAGTAATTAAATATACATTAAACCTAATTTACAACATATTCATATGCATGTTTATATACTGTCCTATGATCATATACATATAATAACTATGCACCATATAATATTCAGATCCCTTGCCCAGCAGCATGCTATTTCCCAGAAAATCAAATAATTTTCATTTCAAGCACATACTCACACCATTCCTCCTTTAATTCCATCAGATCTTGCTCAGAATATGATGGACTGGAATTTTCAAAGTATTGCAATATAAAAATTGAACATATTATATTAAGTTAGTATCAAATATATAGATAATTTATATATGAAAATCATATAATCAAAATATCGTACCGTTTCTGGGATAATAGTTTTATTCTTGTCAACAATCTCCTTCATGAATCTCAATACGTAGTACCCACAGTCGATGTTGTTTGTTTGACGAGGGCACTTTATTGGGATCCATGTAATATTATTAGACTTTTGCTTCGACACTACCGCACCTCTTTGAGCTCGAAAAACTTTTAATGCACTATCAAATGAATAAATGTGATTATTTTAGCATGAACAAACACTTATTTATATATATCTGTAACAAAAATAAATGAATATTACTTACGTGTCGAACATAGTCTTGATTTCGGAGTGATTGTTGTAATCGCCATGCAAGGGATCCAAATAGTATATAACTTCAGAGACGGCATTGATTGCAAATAGCACCCAATGTGCCCTACAACAACAAAAAATTGGTTAAACAATTTTGTTTATACACAACTAATAAATTAAATTCTCATCAATTAAAAAAGATAAAACTACGTACCCTAAATTATATGGTGCTAAGAACAATTTATCCTTTGAAATATTTCCTAAAAACATATTTACAATGTATTTATTTACATTGTCTTCATCGAGTTTCCACATGGACGTCTTATGCGGAGACAAGAATGAGTATTTATTTGATAATTTCCTCGGGCACACGACCTTCTCATGCAAAAACCTTCAATGAAAATTTTAAACTAGATTAATTACCAATACATTTAATTAATTACCAATAAATGCAATTAAAAGTATTTTTTACCTTATATACAAACTCATTACAGTTGCACTGAGCTCCTTATGTTCGAGAAGTTCGTATACGTGCTCCTTGTCGAACAATTCCTCATACTCCTCTCCGAATATTTCTTTATTCATGTGTATCATGCGCGAGTCGTCGCTGCTGCACAGGTTCTTTTTTACTTGGATGTCAAGACACGCCCCGTATTTACCAAGGCGTGGCTGACTTATTTTAGGAGCAGCAGCAGCAGCGACTGATTTCCCACGATCCAATTTTTTTATTGCTGCAAGTTTGGCAGCTTTATTGGCCTCCGGCCTTTGTAATTTGGCAGCTCTATTAACCTCCAATTTTTGAGGTTTGCTGCCTTTTTTTGGATGTGCGGGTGGTTTATTTATTTGGACCTACAAAAATGAGGTTAAATGTTAGTTTATTGAATCTGAAAAAATTGACAAAGCTTATGCAATAAATGTGACAAACCTTTTCGGAAGACGTAACTGATTTGTTTTTGGGAGGGCTTTTAACGAGGGCAACAAGGTTCGTGGGCCATGTCACGTAACTACCAATAGCTTCGCCCAATGTTTGCATATCTACGTCGTTGTCCGGTATCGGCAACGATGCAGTTGGTTCGAAAGCAACAGTAGGCGATACTCTGACATGGCCCTTTGAGATCGGAGTATTGTGCAATACTTCTCCCAAAGTATTGTACAATTTTCCTTTTCCCACCTTTCGATGAGTGGGCGAGGACAAGTATAGGAAACATGAAGTGACACCCTAAATCAATAGTTAAAACATAAGTACAGTTAATATATAATATTGTTTAATGCATAAGTAATTACATAAGCAAGTAAGTAATTAATTACCTCGGGAATAATTTTCAAACCGACGTTGCAACTCCCGCTTTCACTCTCCATTTGTATTTCACCTTGGAGCTGATCCGGAAGTTGCTTGTCTTTGTTCGTATTCACCAATTGTGCCACTTGCTCAGTTAGGATTCTGAGCTTCTCTAATACTTCCTCGTTGGAAGGTTTTTGGCGCTTCTCTTGAGGAAAAAAGCTTCTGGGAGTTACGCCAAATCCCTTCCCCCTAACTCGACCGGAATATTCAGGAACATTAAAAACTTTGCCCAAAATGTCCCTGCAACTAGCCTTGTTGCCCTCTTCATTTTCAGAACTTTGTTCGATGGTCTCCTAAAATACATGTAACATTAAAATAGTTAAGTTCATTAGCATTTTTAAAATACAATATTAAAAAGTATTCAAGTGATAAATACAATATTGAAAAATATTAAAGTCATAATATACTTACACAAAGTTCTATTACTTTTTGAACATTTTCGTTATCAACCACTCCATCCTTATTTACCCGAGCTTCCTTCCACAAGATATGACGACCCAACGGTTGATCGGATTGGGTCTCTTGTTGCTATTCGTGAAAACAAAATATTAGTTAGAAACTATAGTTTATAATACAAATTCCCTCATCATTGATGTTACATTGACTTACAAGATTTTGGTCTAGACGTGCGCATATCCCATACGTGATCTTCTGTATGGGTGCGTCGGGTTGCTTGCCCTCTCGCGATTTGCCTTACTAATATTCTATATAAAAAAATAGCAATTATGTAAAAATTTAAAATACGATACGAATATGAATAATAAAACACACAAATACTAATAAATTAATCACTTACGACAAATGTGGGGTCAGTACGTTTGGAAACAAACGCTTTCCATTCATCATTTGATATATAATGTCGATATATCTTTGGAGGTTCAGCAGTTGTGTTTCCTTCTCTATCTTTAAGATAGAAATTTGAGAGATGCGATCTAAATCCCCAATGGATTTTGCCAGCAACTCTCAAAACGTAATTCTTTCGTCCCTCATCAAGGACAAAAGTTGTCTGCAATGAAAAAAATTATAAGTAAAGTATTTCAATGAAAATATTTATAAATGACAAAAGATTGGATCAAAATATTTACTTGAATATCATTCCATATGATATCTTTGGCATCCTTCAACGCCTTATCTCTCCAGTCGTCAATCGTGATTGGAATATTTTGACGAACAACAGCCCCAATGTAGCTCACAAACATTGCGCTGTGGGGGTCAACTGGCTGACCACTTTCATTCCATCCAACCTAATAAACTCATATAGTAAGTACATGCTATTAAAAAAAGCTAAAAAAATACACAGCAAACAGAGTATAGTATAGTATTACCTCAAACTTGGTACCATTGCTCCTTGCTTTAATCACATTTTGCATTATAGTTGCACCATGTTTGACTTCATTTTCATAAGTCTTACTGGTGCCAACTTCTTCATTTTGATATTCTATTTCTTTGTTTGTATCCATTTAACTACAACAAGTTCAACATGCAGTTTAGTATAACATCCACAAGCTCAACATGCATCATGCATTATTCTAAACAACCTCAACATGTATCAGTATATATATTTTAAACAACCTCAACATGCATTTTAATCATTACAAAAAATTAATAATATCAATACCTGAATAATGGTTCGAAGAAAGATGAAATGCAAAGAAAAGAGCGAAAGCAGAAATTTCATAGCAATAAAGTTCACAGAAAAACGGTTTTGAAGAAATACGTAATGAGGGTTATGTCTTTCAATGAAAATATAAGGTTCGAAATGATCTTGGATGGAAATAAGGTTCGAAATGAAGGAGATGATCGTGGAAATACAGTTCGTAATGGACGGGATTATAGGGTTTGCAAAAGAAGAGAAGAACGATGAAGGTTGAGATGATAGTGTAGTTTACGTAATGAAGAGGAAACTGAAGAGGTTACTGTTATATATATAACCCTTTTATAGCGCTTTTTTATAACCCTTTTACAGCGCTTTTCCAAAGAGCGCTCTAAAAGGCCTAAGCCTTTTACAGCGCTTGTTATAAAAGCGCTGTAAAAGGCGTCCTTATTTAAATTTTTAAAAGGCTCTTTTACAGCGCTTATCCCAACAAGCGCTGTAAAAGACCTCATTGTTTTAGTATGTTATATAATGCTTTTTTAAAAGCCTTTTACAGCGCTTGTTCAAAGAAGCGCTGTAAAAGGCGTCCTTATTTAAATTTTTAAAAGACTCTTTTACAGCGCTTATCCCAACAAGCGCTGTAAAAGACCTCATTGTTTTAGTATGTTATATAATGTTTTTTTTAAAAGCCTTTTACAGCGCTTGTTCAAAGAAGCGCTGTAAAAGGCCTTATTATGTTATTTTTGTGTTTTGTTATGTTATTTTTTAAACAAGCTCTGCAAAACCCACATAGTAGTAACTGGTCACCACCAAAATATCTTCCTCTTCACCAAACTCCACCTCAAAGTCCTTTTATGCATCTTCTTCGCAAACATCAAAGTTTACTCTTTCAATCTCCACCTCAACACCCTTTTTATCTCTTTACATTCCCTTTCATTCTTAAATCGTAACTTGATCTTCAGGTTCATTGCCATGTTGCGAAAAATGGGTTTGTTAACAATGTGTCTGATGTTTTTGTTAACAATGGGTCTGATGTTTTTGTTAATAATGTGTTTTTGGGGATTCCCATGATGCGTACAAGGTGTTTGAAGAAAATCCTATTAGAGAAAGTCATGTTAGGTATCTGATGAATATTATTTTTAAAGCCTTTTACAGCGCTTGTTCACATAAGCGCTGTAAAAGATCTCTTTATTTTATTTTTCAAAGAGTCTTTACAGAGCGTTGTAAAAGGTCTCCATCAAACAACAAATATAACCTTTATTTTTTTACTTTATTAGGTACATTAATTATAAATATTAACACATTTTTGAAATCCATAAATTATTAATTAATATTATTAATTATAAATATTAACACATTAATTATTTAATGTCATATATTGTAAAAATTGTTATATACTTATACGTTAAATACCCATCTACGTTGTCACACTTGGAAGGCCTCGGTTCGAATCTGAATTAAGTGAACTTCGTAAATGTAAGCGTTTTTAAATTACAAGAGTCTTTTACAACGCTTTTTGATGTAAGCACTGTAAAAGGTATCTTTATTTAATTTTTAAAAGGGTCTTTTACAGCGCTTGGTAAGAAGAGCGCTGTAAAATGTCTCATTATTTTATTTTTAAAAGGGCCTTTTACAGCGCTTTTTTTAAAAAGCGCTGTAAAAGGCATGCACTTTTTTTACATGCATAGTTCTTAAGAATTGAAATTGTCCAAATTTACATAAACATGCACTTCACCAAAGACCCTTATCCCCCACCCATCAACTAAACTATCCAAAAGCCAAAAACTTAAGTCCTAATTGAATCACTGGTTATGCTTGCCTTCTTAGACAACAATAAAACAAGAATAGAACCAGAATAATTCAGATTATAATACCACAATAATTCAACAAAACCAGAATAGAACCAGAATAGAACAATAATTCAGATTACAATAATTCAAATTACAACAATAAAACCAGAATAGAACAATAATTCAGATTACAACAATAATTCAGATTACATGTATGGCTTATATAATACAATTAAATATGTACATTAAGATGCCCTTCTTCTTTTGGATTCACATTTGTTTGTCCATTTAAAATACGAAACGATGGATTAATCCAAATTCCCTCATCATGATCATCTCTAAGATATAAACCGTCATCAGTTGAATCAATTTCATGTGGTTGTTGTGATGTTGCAAATAAAAGATCATTACCAACATCTTCATCATTGTTGTTATCATCACTTATTTTATTGGTCGATAGGACAACAAACCATTTATCATCAGAAGGATCGGTGACATAAAACACTTGTTGAGCTTGCGACGCTAAAATAAAAGGTTCGTCTTTGTATCCCACCCTATTAAAATCAACAAGCAAGAATCCTGACTCATCAATCCGAACGCCATTATTATTATCGACCCACTTGCAACCAAATATGGGAACACAAAACATTGTGTAGTCTAACTTCCATATGCGCTCGATAACCCCAAAATATGATAGATTTGCATATATTGGGTTTTTGTCTTTTGCACTTGAGACATGCATCGCTTCAGCTACGAGAGTGACTCCACTATTTTGCATAGTGGTCTGATCATCTTGTTCTTTGGTATAAAATGTGTAGCCGTTAATAACATAACCAATGTAAGAAAAGACATGTAAGCTCGGACCATTTGCTAGCCACCTCAATCTCTGTGAAATTGATCCGGGGTCTATATCAAATTTTGACTTTATGTGATTTTTTAACCACGTTATAAAACTTCGATTGTGCTCTCGAGTTATCCAATTTTGATTCCTATTCATGTTCAAACGAGATAACTGATCCATGTGTATTGTAACATACGGTTGAACCTCATCATCATTGTGCAAAACATACAATTGTGCCTGCTCCAATTCTGTCCTTGATATAGTCAGTAGTCTCCTTCCAATTATCCCTTCTCCTGATAGTCTTCCCGAATGACGAGACATGGGAAGCCCTATGGATTCAACATTGGACATATATTCAGTACAAAATTCAGCAGCCTCTTCAACAATGTATCGTTTAGCAATACAACCTTCTGGTCGACTTCTACTTTTTACGTACCCTTTTAATATTTTCATATATCATTCTATCGGATACATCCATCTCATATAAGCTGGCCCACAAAGTTGTGTCTCCTTAACCAGATGAACAGTAAGGTGAACCATTATATCAAAAAACGATGGTGGGAAATACATTTCAAGCTCACACAAAGTAACAACAATTTCCCTTTGCAATGTCGGTAATTTCTGAGGGTCGATCACTTTACTACAAATTTCCTTGAAGAAGAAACATAATCTAGTTAATGCTAGTCGAACTTTTTCAGGTAAAATGGAACGTATACCTATTGGTAGCAAATGCTCCATTAGAATATGACAATCATGGGTCTTCAAACCTTTTAACTTGAGGTCTTTCATACAAACCAAATTTCTAATGTTCGAAGAGTATCCTTCTGGAACTTTAACTTCGTGTAGAAATTTACATAAAACAATTTTTTCCTTTCTAGATAGAGTATGAGCGGCTGGAGGTAGATATGTGCGATTTCCTTTCTTTACTAGAGCCAATTCATTTCTTATTCCCATATCGACCAAGTCCAATCTTGCGTTGATGCCATCTTTAGACTTTCCTGGAACATTGAGTAACGTACCAATAACACTATCAAATACATTTTTTTCAATATGCATCACATCGAGGAAATGTCTTATATACAATGACTTCCAATATGGCAATTCAAAGAAAATTGACTTTTTCTTCCACGCAGTTTTGACCAACTCTCCCGCAAAAGGTTTGCCAAATTTATTGGTCAAACCTTGTACTTTTTCAAGTATTTGATATCCAGTCGGTGCTAAAGGAGCTTTACCTTCCTCTGATTTTCCATTAAATGCATTTCTCCACCAACGATACTGATGACTATAAGGTAAAAATCTACGATGTCCAAGAAACACATTCTTCTTACAATGTTTCAACCGCATCCAATTTGTACTCTCTTCACATACAGGACATGCACACTGACCTTTAATGCTATATCCTAATAAATTACCATATGCTGGAAAATCATTAATTGTGCCGAACAACATAGCCCTCAAATTGAAATATTCTTTCTTATACCCATCATAAACTTCCATACCTGTCTCCCATATACGTTTTAAATCTTCTATTAGAGGAGTCAAGTATACGTCGATATCATTCCCCGGTTGTTTGGGTCCAGAAATTAACAGAGACAACATCATAAACTTACGCTTCATACATAACCATGGAGGTAGGTTATATATTACCAAAATCACAGGCCACGTGCTGTGTGAGATGCTTTGAAGACCATGTGGATTTATTCCATCAGTAGAAAGTACAAGTCTTAGATTTCTTGACTCTATCCCGAATTTAGGATACTCGTGATCAATTTTTGTCCATTGTGGGGAATCTGCAGGGTGTCGAAACATTCCATCTCTAATTCTTTCATCTGCATGCCATGTCAAGTGTTTTGAATCTTCTTCACTGCGATACATGCGCCTAAATCTTGGTATTATAGGAAAATACCACACGACTTTTGCTGGAGTAGATTCTTTCTTCTTATATCGAGAGACATTGCATTTCGGACACGCCTTAAGTAGTTCATATTAATTTCGAAATAAAATGCAATCGTTAGGACACGCATGAATCCTTTCGTAACTCATGCCAATAGAACACAAAATCCGTTTAGCCTTGTAGGTTCGACTGGGAAGTTCATTATCATCTAGCAACATATCTTTTATGAGTGTTAATAATTCTGTAAAGCTTTTATCAGACCATCCATTACTCGCTTTTAAGTTGTACAACTTTAATATCACTGACAGTCTTGTGAATTTAGTACAACCATTATATAATTCTTTCTCTGCATCACTCAACAAACTTTCAAACATTTTAGGACAATCTCGAAGATCTTCTTCAACTGCTTTTGCGATCTCATCAACTCGGTCCGGCTCATATGTATCTGTATCGAAGTCAGTTGAAGCATATGTCGAACTATTCTCAAAATTAATGTTTCCTTTTTTTTTTCTCACCATGTCTTACCCAACATGTGTAGCTTTGATCAATTCCATTACATACTAGATGTCCTTCTAATTCATCTTCTCTAACACGTTTTCCAAAACAACATTTTAAACAAGGACAAACTACTCTATTTGGATCTTTTGCATTCTTCACTGCAAACTCAACAAACTCCTTCACTCCAATTTCATACTCTTTTGACAATCGATTGGCTGACATCCATTTCCTATCCATATTATACCACCTATATAAATGCAGTTACAAAACTAATAAGCTTTCAAAACATATCAACAAGTTTCAAAAAGAAACCAATATCAACTAACAATTTCAAAAACAGAACAGATCATGTGGTATGAGTTTTTGACTAGTAGAAGAGATTTAATATATATATATATAACAATTTCAAAACAAAACACAGATCATGTGGTATGAATTTTTAATTTGATAAAAAAAATCTAGTTAAAAAAAAATACTTGAGACAACGTAGATGACGGCACAATACGTAATGGATATGAGGGTATGAGGGTTCCCAGAGTAGAGGTGATGAAAGATGTAGAGGATGTGAGGGTTCCCACGTATATAATTATTTGAAATTTATGTATTTTACAGCGTTTGTCAATAAAAGCGCTGTAATAGGTAGTTAAATTCAATGAAAGCGCTTGTATTTTATAGTGCTTGTGAAAAAAGCGCTGTAATAGGTGGTTCAATTATTTTAAAGCGCACGTATTTTACAGCGCTGTAAAATCATACGCGAAAGCGCTTCATTTTACAGCGCTTTTTTGAAAAGCGCTGTAAAAGCCTTATAACATTGTGTGCAAACGTTATATGACCTACAACAACGCTTGTTTTACAGCGCTTGTGAATAAAAGCGCTGTAAAAAGCTCCGTTATTTTTCAAATACATTTACAACAGCGCTTGTGTTTAGCAAGCGCTGTAAAAGGGGCGCTGTTAAATGTCATTTTTGGCGTAGTGATTATTTGTAAAAACATCTATAATTTATTGAAAAAAATTATATATAAGATAAGTATTTATCACTGATATATAAAATGAAATTATTTTATTCATAACTTGTGCGAGATTCATACAAAATAGTCATTTTACAATCATTCTTAAGGAGATTTAATAGACGAATGAGTTATTTAGAGAACTTTTGTTTTATAGATTGAATTATCCCTTTTTAATTATTGTCACTAACCCAATTGTATCTTTTTAGTAATTGTTTGACTTGAGAATAAATTGTTTCAATTTGTTTTTCTTGAAGACTAAAAAGTGCTTTTATTTTACTCCCAATACTAAATTAAATTTGTCTTTTTTTTATTATGGATTAAATCATCCCTTTTCAATTATTTTTATTGACCTAATTGTATCTCTCTTGTAATTGTTTAAGTTGACACTAAATTTTTTGATTTATTTTTCTTGAAAAATAAAAAACACTTTTAATTTTCTTGAGATCTAAATTATATTTGCTAGTTTTTTTTATGGATTACATGTATGTTTTATTTCACAGTTAGATTTTTAAAATCACGATGATCTACCTTAATTTTAAATTTAATGAAAACTACATTTTACTAAAATCAAGATACTACATTGATTTGCCAAACTAACATTAATCTTGGTGAATTTTACGGTGAATCACATCTGCAAGTGAATTATTGTGGACCAATACTTAGAATTCATTAAAATTTTAACAATTTTTGACTATACTCTTCAATAGAGATGTTGACGAGGACATGTCAACTTATAAACTCAGTCTCACCCAAACCAACTCAATCCGAATTTTAATCCAATTTGTTCAAGTTCGACAATGTGGGTCCAACACATTCAAATCCAATAATGTTCAATCTAGATAACGAATTTGGTATTTTGAAACTACAAACCTATGAATGTAATTCGTTGACGTAACACATGTATTTATTCTATTTTTTTTCCCTCTTATTGCATATTGAAATATTTGTTCTTAATTTAGGTGGTTTATGTGTTTTTTTGTTTTTATGGATGCTTTTAAAATATTAAATGATGTGTTTTGTTAACAAAAAAATTATTATATTTGAGATGCTAAAATATTGAAATTTAATTAAATTTTTAGACATGTTTTTTTTTATGACTTGCAAATTCAACCCACCCCAATTCATTTATGACTAAGTTGATTTAGTTCTAATTTTATCACATCAACATATTAAATTTGCATGTTTAAAAGTCCAAATCAATTACTCCAATAAATAATATTTGAATTTTATCAAAATTTAAATAAATTAGATTATATTAATTATTTTGAGGGATGAATTTACGGCTTGACATGTACATACAAAAATCCTAAGGGGAGATTTTATGTTTTGTAAATAAGTTGTTGTCTCCAAATATAAAAAGAAAATTGATTCTTGTAAAATAGATAGTTACTAAATGAATAAAAAGGGAGATTGCACATTGCATTATTAACCAATGATTTATTTATCAACTAGTAACGTTACTTACTTTATTATTTATAAAAATAAGGTGTAGAATTTAGACAAGTGGCAACCAAAAAAAAAACCTTCCGGATATAAATAACCTACACGTGAAGAGACGGTTCTATGAACAGTACAAAACGTAACGTGTGCTATAGATATAAATTACTGGATTTTCTTACACAGTAAAAAAAACTAAAAAGTGGTTCTACTTCTTCTATTGTACTTGCGTCAAAACGAAACTCAGAAACACTATCACCTTCACTTATGACTTAAACCTTCTGAATTTGATATATGAGCGTTGCAATTTCGTAAATAAAAAATAAATAAGAAATGGGAAAATGGAATTATCGTCCATCGCGTAGGTTCTTCCCCCTTCGTAGATCTCCCAATCCTCCTCCCATTTTCTACGACATCAAAGCCCCTCTTCCTGGTAATTTCATTTTTCCGTATTTTTAATTATTTTATTATTTTTCACTTTCTTTTTATTTTATTTATTATTTTCATTCTTTCTTTTTATAGGAGAGGAAAAAATGTTTTATTTCATGGAATTTTTCATTAGTTAGTTCGAATACTTTGTTAAATAGGAAGTGTTGTTGTGACTTGTGTTTGGTGCGAATCAATGTTTTAAAAATCGAACCCAACTAACTTTTAATCAACAGGTTGAACCGTGAAACAGAAATGCGTATAGTTTGGTTATTTGAGGTGTTATAGTGTGGTTTTGTTTTGATTCGAGCGGGTTAAGGCACTTAAACTGTAATCTGAAGGTATTGCCGGTTCAATGTGTTAAAAAGTCGAACCAAATTAACTGTTCAATCGACCGGGTGAATTGCAAAGTGGAAATGTGTATAGTTTGGTTATTTGCAGTGTTGTTGATTGCGGATCACAGACAATAGTGATTTGTTCGAATTCTGCTATTCTATTGGACTATGGCACCACAATAGAGACTATTTGACAACACTTTGTACAAAATAGCGAATTACAGAACAATAGTGATTTGTTCAAATTTTGCTATGCTATATAGTGGCTATTTGATAACAAGGGTTATTTGAGCTGTTATAATGTGGTTTTGTCTTGATTTGAGTGGTTTAAAGTAGTTAAACTATGATCTGAAGGTGTTGCTGGTTCAACTTTTAAAACATTGGTGCAAATAATACTTGTGAAGGAGAACATAACCAATGAGTTTCCAATGACAACTAAGTGAAGATTTTGTGATTTTAGAAAAATTGCTTCACAATAGAAATGATATCCATTTGTATTTATTTGTATATGAAAGGTTGTTTTGTGCTTTCTATCATTTTGTTTCCTGGACGCAAGTTCTAGAAATTTAGCATTTAAAGTGAACATTTTTCGCTGTCTATTGTGTACTAGCAAATTGTTTCTTGAAGTCTCGGTTGTTTGCTAAACGGGGTAGGGTTGCTGCATTGTGACCTAGAAGTCACAGGTTCGAATCTTGGAATAGTCTCTCGACTTTCAGGGTAGGCGTGTGTACAGAGTACATCTACCCTCTCCAGACTCCACTTGGTAGGAGCATCATGCATTAGACCACTTTTGAGTCTCCGTTGTTTTTCTATTTATCCGTCATTAGTTGGTGTAGAACATTTCATGGCATTCAATTAACTTAGGTGTACTGGCTGCTTCATTCCATGAATGAATGTAGTAATAGTATAGGTTGTTTGATGTAGTGAAGTCAGAGGCGCTGAAAGATTGAATCTATTTCTTTAGTAGATGTGCACTTTTTGATGCCGTCTTGCCTCAAGCCATTAAAATTCCCCTTCCTTGGTTTGATGTATACCTCCATTGATTGAACAGATGTATTCCGAGTTTTAGAGGTTTTCAGGATTAAATTGAAACTCTCAAAATCTTGCATTCACCAAGTTTATAAAATTTGGCCTTGTATTCTTGTTTTAATGAGAGGTGTTGCAGTAATTGAAAAGGTCATTTTATATTCAATATTAATATTGGTTTGAGAAGCCCTTTGGTGGTTTTAGATAACCCCAGAAATTACGTAGTTACTATTAGATAGTTAGTAGAGTCAAGAAGTTAGAGAGAGGGTTTGATGTATAATGTGTACATAAATAATAGAAGAGGATATCAAGTTATTTTGTAAGAATTGTGGCATTTTGGCATTAGGAGTTGATGCAGAGCCTCAAAGTTTTGTAATTTATACCGTAAAACAGGGAACTCTTCATTATGTTTTTCGAATAAAATTATAGTTCCTATCAATTGGTATCAAAGCTCTGATCTTGGGGTTATGGGAGTTCTTGAAAAGAGTCAAACCTCAGATGGAAAGGTGGCTTATTGTTGGCTAATCCCCACAGATCAGTAGTTTGCAGCCGTTGGAGTATTTAATAAGATGAAGTAATCAGAATGCAAAATGGTGGACTTTTAATGTGGTAGTGCTCAAGCAGTATCCAGAAGTTTGGAATCAAGACGAGGAAGCAGAAAATAACTTGGATCTCATGAAAGGAAAGAAGTAGATACTGAAACAAAACAAGAAAACAGAAGGAAAAATGGTGTCTTGAAGGATGAAAAAGAATCTGTCGTTGAAGCATAAACTGAATTAGAACCTTAGGCAGTAGAGGGTAGGAGCATTTTCATTCTGGAAGAGAAAATGGAAATTCAAAAAAATGATGAATGGGTGCAGGAAATCAATAGAGAAGGTTGGAAGGGGATTGCGTAAAGGGAGGAAAAAATTGATGAGGCTTAAAAGGTGTATCACTGCCCACCAGTTGCACTACATGGGAGAGGGAAAATGGATGTAAATCACAAACACCACTTCAAAGATTGGACAAATTTGGTGCCCTAATCTGTGTGGCTCATTTTATTGTTAAGTGGTTTCAAGCCCAACACTATCGCATTGACTTAATTTTTATTTTGTATAATCATTCTACACCAACTGAAATGGCATTGAAATGCACTGAAATTTGCAAAGTTGATTACAGCTAATGGGAAAATATGCAGGGGGGTGTTTAAAATCAAGTTTGGAGTTGAAATTGGAATAATAATCTGAATTTTTTTGACTTCTGTTCTTCTATTTGCTTCGGGAATTGCAAAAGACCAATGAAGTAATTGGTTTTCACTTTTTTTTTCCTCTTTCCAAACCTTGATTTAGATAAGCCAGCAATTAGTTAGTTATGAACTTACAATTAGATAGTTAGTAGATTCAAGTATTTAGAGAGAAGGTAGTGTATCACAATGTGTGTGTGTGTATATATATATAGTACAAGAGAGGAGAGGAAGAGGATATTGATTCTTTTATTTTTGTTAATATTGAGCCTTTTGACATTGGGAGGTGCAGACCCTCAAAGTTCTGCAATTCATACTGTAAGATGGGAATTCTTCCCAATTTCATTCAAATAAAGTTCCTGTACATATCAGGTGACTACCCTACAATATTGGTTTGGTTTACATATTGCCAATGTTTAATATCAATTTCAGAGTATTTGTTGGAACTTTCATATAATTTCTTGACATAGTTTTTGTGATTGAACCTTCTTTACCTGTATTATTTTATGTCTGAAAAATACAATGATAATTTATTATATGTTATGGTAATTTACAATGATAATTTATTATATGTTATAGTAATTTACTGAATTTCTTGTTTTTTAACCATGTTAGAGTATCGGCATGATGGAATACCTTTGTGGGAGAAGAAATACTGCACTTTGATGGGACGTGTGCCATGGCAGAAGATTGTTGATTCCAAAAAGTTGATCTACTGCCACAACAATGTGCTCGATTGGAAGGACTCAGCTGCCGAAGAAGCATTTCAAAATGCCAAAAAACGTTACTGGGATAAAATCAACAGCCTTCCGTGTGATATTTCTCTGCCCGATCCAGATGCTTATATTGAGCAAATAGATTGGAATCCTTGCATTGATCCAGAACTGATAAAGGAATTAGATAAGGCTTTCTTTACTTTGCCCAATGAAGAACAAGAGAACGTGATAAAAAATAAAAGAATGAAAATTTCAGTTGATGGTGAAAATCCTTGGGAATGTGCCGCAAAACCTTTTAGCAGAGCTTTTGAAAATAATGAAGTTCAATGGCAGAACCAGGGAGATTATCATGATAATTCTGAAAATGCGGATACTACTGACAATCCTTGGGAGAGTAATGGCATTCGTGGAAATGGAGGATTAACCAGCAATGCTGGGGAAGGTGGTCATGTTAAATCTTGGGGTTGGAATGAAGGAAGGGACGATAACAATCAGTGCAAAGATTGGAATTCTGGATGCTTACAGATAGATAAAGGATGGGGCAAAACTAACGATAGTGCTTGGTGCCAGCAGCGGTCAAATAATTTGGATATTGGCAACTCTTGGGAATACAAGTCTACTCAACAGAATGTAATTCCAACAAACACAGGATGGAGAAACAATGACACAAATGTGTCAAGATGGAAGCAACAAGAAACACCTTATGTTTCAAGTGATTCCCAATTTAGAAGGAACAATGGAGGTTGGACTGCTGGGAATCCAAGAAACCAGATTAGGGAAGGCTCTAATAGACATAATTTAGGCTATAATGGATCTCAATGTCAAAGGGGTGATAGTCAAACAGGTCATTACTGGAGGAGGGAACAAAGTAGAAAAAGGGATTTTCGCTCTTAATAGTTATTACTTATAACACCATACTGTGCCGTGTTTTTTGATTGACAATAGTACTTGTTTTTTGTTAATACTCATCAATATTGATATATGCCAGAGGGTAACTGTTTGTCTGGATTTTGGGAGAAGCTGGTTACTGGTTGCAAAAGTATAGGGTACTAAGGATTCTCAAAAACAAGAAATTTGGGCTATTGGCTTTATGCTTGAGGTGTAAACTTTGTTTCACAGTTTGGTCCTCTACTGAGAAATTTTTTGGGTTTTTCCCTTGCATTTTGGTTATTAGAGAACACTTTTCAGTATCATGAGGTGACACCAACACTCATTTAGGTGCTTTGTGCTATGCTAAATCTCTTGTGCTTTTGGGTAGATCTTTGGACAATGAATCATTAAAGCTTCCTAGCAATTAACCACCTTATTTTGTTTTGATCTTTTGTAGGCTGTGACAATAGGTGGTTTCTTCTCTCTCCCTCTAATGTTCTCAAAAAGCCCCATAAATTGTGTCTAGATTGACCAATCCGGATGTAAAAATTACACGTCTGGATTAGCCAATCCGAGTGCGTTTTTGGAGACTTTTGAGAACATTGAGGGTGAGAGAAGAAACTGCCGGGTCAATATTGATGTTCTCTTCATAATTTTGAGAAGGGTCATTTAGCTAACCTTTGCTAGTATTGTAGTTTGGAAACTTGATGTATATCATTGACCCAAAGTTGAATATCTGAATGAACTCAATATGATTGAATTTAATAGAGTAGTAGTTACTATGTTGGCATGTATGGAATACTCTGAATTTAGAAAAGTCAAAGCTTTATCTACTGGCTTGAATTGCTTTTGTTAATTTGGGAAATATTATAAAATTTAAAGATTGACCTAGGTGAAAACATCAAATGTACTTTCACATCAACAAGATCTAAGAATGGTTAATACAACGGAAAATGTTGATTATTAGGAGAAGAAAAATAAGTGGCAATATCTAACTTTTACAAATTGTAAGTACTTACTACTCTCGTGTAAGTGTGCATTCTTCTCTTTCTTCTGTAGATCTTTTGTATCAAATAGCACTACTACATTTTTAAACTCAGTTTTCTCTTATCCTATGCACTACGGCAGTTAAATTATTAGTAGACAGTTTTTATTAATAATAATAACTGCCATATGTAACTGATATGTGCAGTTAGAATAGGAATAAGATAATTAGGAGAATAAGACATGGGGTGATAGAGAGAAATAGTATCTTGGCATTTGTATTTGTATTTTGAGGGCTTAATACAATTGTAGCATACAGAAAACATAATTGTAGCTTAATACAAAGTAGTTCTGGATCTCTCGAATATTCAGAAAACATAATTGTAGCATTCATTTTACCATAATATATCAGTTGGTTTCCATCACAATACTAGAGAAAAGTTGAAATTGAGAGGGGGTGATTTGACCCTTCAACTCTTCGATAAAAAATAAATGGTCTTTGAAACCAAATTTGAGTTCGGGAGTCGATTTACCTATAATTAATTGTGCAAAATTAATTTTAACTTAAATATAACTATTTATCCTTATTATTAAATACGAATAACGACTATTATTATATTTAACATATGATTTTGAAATAAATATATACTTAACAAATACATGACAAAAAAAAGAAATTTTTATTTATGTGCTTGACAAGAATGTGATCTTGCTCCTACGTATCTCCCGGTGCGATGGAGAAATCAAAGCTACGTAGTTGTTGGTTAAAAAAAAGCGGATGTGTTGAGTGTGTTTTAAAGAAAAATTACTTTGTGATAAAAAGTTTTGATAAAAAGGAAAAAATAAAATAGTTTGATCTTAGTAAGTATTTTAAAATATGAGTTTTAAGACGATTAAGTTGTACAACTTGTGTCTCAAAACTCAAGAAATAAAGAAGATGTCACATCTAATTTAATCCTCTAAAAAATATTTAATTGATTAATTTACTTACCAAAATTAGTTTTAGGACTACAAGCTGTCACAACTTGTGTCTTAACAACTCAAAATATTTAAAATTAAAAATTAAAAATTGAATACTAATTATTAAATATTATTTTAGACCATCCTACGAAATAAATTAACAAAAAAATAAAATAAAATAATAATAATAATAATAATAATAATAATAATAATAATAATAATAATAATAATAATAATAATAATAATAATAATAATAATAATAATAATAATAATAATAATAATAATAATAATAATGAGTATATAACTAGATCAGTCAAAACACAACATTGAATATTAAAATTGAGCAATGTAACTATACTAAGAAATTACGAAATTACCCCTATTTATAAATTAATATTATAATTTATGTTAGTTCGGGGAACTAATTGAAAAAATTGATTCATAAAAAAATTGAGAACTGAAACTTACAACACGGTTACATATTGAAGTGTGCAGCACAAAATCCCTCTCATAAATGTATTCATTCAAATTATTTGTACTCTATTTATTCTTACCAACAACTATGCAATTATTTATTTATTTATTTATTATGCTGCCTTTTTGTATACAGGCTGTAAAATGAAGACAGAACACGCTATCTTGACATAACTAGCGCACGCTGTATAAAAAAAGGACAGATTTCTAATGTTTGCACGTTATATAGGTTGTAAATAATTCAAAGGCAACTTTTAAAACTCACTCTTGCAGCATGTTAAGACTATAAAAAAGAATTGAGTCCTAATTTTCTAGTTCTTTGCTATTGTTATTCATTTCAAAGATTTTAAAAAATAACTAGTCATCTTTTCTCCAGCTATTGTTGATTTATTCATCTACTCAAAAATGTACTTTTTGTTTCAACAAAAAAAAATATTATTAAAGGTATGGGTGTCTTTCTCTCCATAGATATATGTTTGGCGTCAATGGTAATGGTGGTTGGTTTTCCGGCGACGATGGCGACGGCAAGGACAACATTATCATAGGTTCGTTTTTTAGTTTTTTTTTTTTTTAATTTTCGTTCGTTATATTTGCTCTTACAAATGAAAAATATATATTTTTTTTTAAAAAAAAAACAAAAGAGTGATTGTATGATTAAGATAAAGAACAACAAATTTAATGTATAAGAAAAAAAACCTTGAGTTTTCTGTTTGCTGCTTATTACTGATAGTCTCTCTGATTTCTTCCTCTTCTCCTTCTTAGTATGTGTTT
>JBBPBR010000004.1:4558871-4570594 GCA_037974775.1 Cicer pinnatifidum
TTTTTTTTTGTGGTGTTAATCTCAGATCCTCTCCTTTTTTAAACAAAATGGGGATGTATTTATAGAGTTTTTTATTTGTGTAGTTGCTTTCTTTGCCTACCTTGGTTCTTCTATATCAATTGATTGTTTGATGTTTTGATTTATTTGCTCATCATCTGCGTTTTCCTGCATCTTTGATGCCTTCATTATTTGTTCTGATCTGTTCATTGCTGAGCTTTTATTTGTCATTTAGTTTCTTTTTTTTAAACTAAAAAATTTGTCTCTTTGTTAACTATAATGTGTACAATGGCTGATTTATGAAAGTTATCTTTTTATTTCTTCATTTAGTTACAACAGGTACAAGTGTATCAGTGAGCATGGCTTGTGCATCAATGGCAGTCACCATCAACATATCAGAGTTTGGCAGTGAACAAAGGCAATAGCAGAGAACAAAGGAAACAACTGATTTGAATTAGTTTGACCTAATTTTTGTAATTTAATTTAGCTTTATTTTTAATTTTTAATTTGATTTGGTTTTAAAACTCTGATTAGATTTGAAATTGTAAATTTATGATACATAATAAAATTATTTATTGTAATTATTTTTATTTCCTTTTTTAAAATACATATTTCCTTTTTTGATTTATTTTTAATAAATTGGACAAAATTAGAGTACTACAGCTGACCCTATTTAATTATATTTTACTTGAAAAGTATGAAAATATGGATAACAAAGGTATTCATTTTCATGTTATCAGGTAAAAGATAAATAAATATAAGGACCTAAATTTTGTCCAATAACAAACACATGCATTTGAAATGTTTAAGTGAGAATGATGCAAATTTTTTAGATGTGCAAAATAATCGTCTTTAGATCAACTACCGATGCGTAGATCGACAAAAATAAAGATCATCGTCTTCGGATTGGTTACCGATGCGTAGATCGACATAAATGAAGGTGATCGTCTTCAGATTAGTTACCGATGCGTAGATTGACATAAATGAAGGTGATCGTCTTCGGATTGGTTGCTGATGCATAGATCTATATAAATGAAAGTGATTGTCTTCGGATTGGTTACCGATGCATGGATCCATAGAAATTAAAAATGATCGTCTTCGGATTGATTGCTGATGCATAGATCTATAGAAATGAAAGTGATTGTCTTCGAATTGGTTACCGATGCGTGGATCCATAGAAATTAAAAATGATCGTCTTCGGATTAGTTATCGATGCGTAGATCTATGAAAATGATTGTCTTCGGATTGGTTACCGATGCATGGATCTATAGAAATTAAAAATGATCGTCTTCGGATTGGTTACCGATGCGTAGATCTAATGAAAGTGATCGTCTTCGGATTGGTTACCGATGCATAGATCGTAATTGGTCCAATCTTGAAGGTAGATAAAAAGGATAAGTATATGGTACTTGCAATTCAAACGATAAGGTATGAATGATTCATGCGTGTGTGATGCATTGAGTATAGGTAAAGTGTCAATTAAGATGCATGAAACATGTGAGTATGAGTAAATTATGTATGGTTTATGTGTCATGCATTATAGATAAAATTTTGTTGTTTTATTTGATTCCCCGATCCTTATGCTTTTCTCTGTCTCAAGATTCAGTGGATGAATAAAGACAAATATTGTTTCCATATGATGACTCTTCGTATCTATTGAATGACCGCTTTTCCGAAGTGAAGCAAGAATCCATTGTTTAAAATGACTACCCTCCTTATTATTCTTCACACACTCATATATCTTGGGAATCAAACGAGTTCCCGTGTATACATTTTCAAGCGTCAAAATATTTAAAATATTTTATATTTTCACATATTTCAAATTCCAATATTTATTATTATAAAATAAAATTTTGAAACAATAGAACACTCAATAATGAAACTGGATTGGTATATAAAGAGTGTAACGTACAATATCGAATGACAATATTGGAAAATGTACATTCGTTACATTGAAAACAAAACAATTGGGGTAAGGGTTACAATGTGGGGACGAGTATGTTTAACTTAGGTGGAGACATAACAAACGCTAGTCATTCTTGTAATTTAGAAATCCTAATAATCAGCTTCCAATAATAATTGCCCCAGTTTGAAATGCTTGATTTTTTTTTGGTGCTTTTGCATGGACTGCTCTTCCATGTTTCCAATCCATCGGGATGCTCTAATTTTTGCCTAGGTCGCCTTTTCAGGTTTTCAACCTAGCGAGCTCATCATTTTTTTTAAGCATAATATTTTTTGACTGCATCTGAATTTACAAGAAGTGGAAGGTCTTCTCCATCCATTTCTGACAGTGACATAGGGCTATCATTCTTTTTTCTTCTATGAGATTCAATTGGTCAAATCGTGATTGAACCCACGCAGCCTCCTCCGGTTTTGTTTCCATCAAGACTCTGATCGAAGGAATTTCAACTTCAATGGAAAGTACCGCTTCCATTCCATACACCAATGAGAAAGGAGTTGCCCCTGTTGAGGTACGAACAGAGGTTCTATAGCCATGTAATGCAAAGGGGAGCATTTCGTGCCAATCCTTATATGTCTCCACCATCTTTTGTATGATCTTCTTGATATTCTTATTTGCTGCTTCAACAGCTCCATTCTTTTTTGGACGATATGGTGCTGAATTTTGAAACTATCACACAACTCCTTCATCATTTTATTATTCAAATGGTCGCATTGTCAGTGATTATCTTATTTGGTAAGCCATATCGACAAATCAATTCTCTTTTGATGAATTTGACAACTACACTTCTCGTCACATTGGCATAAGAAGCGGCTTCAACCCATTTTGTGAAATAATCAATAGCTACCAGGATAAACCGGTGACCATTGGAAGCTTTAGGCTCGATGAGTCCAATAACATCCATCCCCCACATTGAAAACAACCATGGTGATGTTAAAACATTCAGAGAGATGGGTGGTACATGTATTTTATCAGCATAGATTTGACATTTATGACATTTCTTTACGTAACTAAAGCAATCAGATTCCATAGTCAACCAATAATAGCCAGCTCTTAAGATTTTTCTTGCCATTGCGTGCCCATTTGCATGAGTTCCAAAAGAACCTTCATGAAGCTCTTGAATAATTTTCTCTGCTTCTGCTTGATCCACACATCTGAGGAGAACCATATCATGATTTCTCTTATAAAGCACATCACCATTTAAGAAGAAGTTCATTGACAGCCTTCTTAAAACCCTCTTGTCGTTTTCTGAAATACCTGATGGATACTCCCTATTCTTAACATAGGATTTGATATCATAAAACCATGGTTTGCTATCAAGCTTTTCTTCTATCGATAAGCAATATGCTGGCTTATCCTTTTGTTGAATCTTTATGACCGACATATCCTGACCGACACTTATTTTGAACATTGGTGACAATGTGGCCAGGGCATCAGCCAATTGGTTTTCTTCTCGAGGAATATGATGAAAAGTGATATGCTCGAAGTGTTCTACCAATTCTTTGATATGGGTATGGTACGGAATCAATTTGGAGTCTCGAGTTTCCCACTCTCCTTTTGTTTGATGGATGACCAAAGATGAGTCTCCATATACCTCAAGAACTTTTACTTTTGATTCAATGGCTACTTGAATGCCCATGACACATGCCTCATATTCTGCAATATTGTTTGTGCAATCAAAACACAATCTAGCCGTAAATGGAGTGAACTGGTTCTCTGGGGAGATCAAAATGGCTCCAATCCCATGCCCCAATGCATTAGAAGCACCATCAAACACCAAAGTCCATTTTTCATTATCAGATGATTCAATCTCTTCAAATAAAGTCATGATACCTTCATCAGGGAATTCACACTGCATTGATTGATAATCTTCTACAGGTTGTTGGGCCAAATACTCCGCTAGGGCGCTTCCTTTGATAGCTTTTTGTGTAACGTATACCAGATCATATTCTGATAACAACATCTGCCAATGAGCAATCCTTCTAGTATGAGCAGGTTTCTCAAAGATGTATTTAATTGGGTCCATTTTAGACACCAACCAGGTTGTATGACATAACATGTATTGCCTCAACCGACGAGCGCCCATGCTAATGCGCAACATGTTCGTTCGAGCAGGGAATACCTTGTTTCGCAGCTGGTGAACTTTTTGCTCAAATAATAAATAGCATGTTCTTTCTTACCAGATTCATCATGTTGCCCTAGTACACAACCCATTGACTCGTCAAGTACTGTTAAGTACATAATAAGTGGTTTTTCAGGAACTAGAGGTACTAATATTGGAGGTTTTGACAAGTATTGCTTAATCTTTTCGAAAGCTTTTTGACAATTCTCATTCCATTCAACCTTTTGGTCTTTGTGCAACAACTTGAAAATTGGCTCGCATGTAGCAGTAAGATGCGATATGAACCTGGCAATGTAATTCAATCTGCCCAAAAAGCCGCGAACTTCTTTTTCCGTGCGTGGATCCACTTCTATCCCTTTTTGACTAACGATAAACCCAAGTAATTTGCCTGATCTTACACCAAAAGTGCATTTAGAAGGGTTTAAACGGAGTTTGAACTTCATTAATCGGATAAACAACTTTTGAAGGTTAACAACATGGTCTTCTTCGGTCCGAGATTTTGCAATCATATCGTCCACATAAACCTCTATTTCTTTATGCATCATATCATGAAACAAAGTTACCATTGCTCTTTGGTAGGTTGCCCCAACATTCTTCAATCGAAATGACATCACTTTATAACAGAAAGTCCCCCATTGTGTTATGAATGTAGTTTTCTCCATATCTTCGGGAGCCATCTTGATTTGATTATATCCTGAGAAACCATCCATGAAGGAGAAAAGAGAATACTGAGCAGTGCTATCTACTAGGACATCAATATGGGGCAAAGGAAAATCATCTTTTGGACTAGCTTTATTTAAATCCCGATAATCAACACACATTCGAACTTTTCCATCTTTCTTTGGAACCGGAACAATGTTAGCAACCCATTGAGGATATTTTGCCATAGCTAAGAAACCAACATCAAATTGCTTCTTGACTTCTTCTCTAATTTTAAGTGACATATCAGGCCTCATCCTCCTTAATTTTTGCTTAATTGGAGCACATTCAGGCTTGAGAGGTAGCTTGTGTTCAACTATGTTAGTGTCTAGCCCAGGCATATCCTGATATGACCATGCAAAGACATCCACATAATCAAATAAAAGTTTGACCAACTTTTCTCGTTCACTTTCTTTCATAGACATACCAATTTTAATTTCTTTCTTATCATGTTCAGGCCCTAAATTGATCACCTCAACAGGTTCTTGATAGGGTTGGATTATCTTAGCTTCATGTTCAATTAACTTTTCCAGTTATGGGGGATGCTCACAATCGTCTTCGCAATCTTCATCAGCGTGATTAATTGGGTTTTCAAAATTACAAGAAAGGGTTCTAGCGCTGCTATTTTCAACATATTCATTTTCGAATCTGCATTGTTTAAGTTAAGAAGAAAAAGAAAAAAAAAAGAAAATATGAATAAAGATTGCTAAAAAAAAAGAAAGAGGGAAACAAAAATAACTGGAGAATTCAAAAATGCATTTATTGATAATAAGCACAGAATTGAAATACATGCGCCTTATTAGTTATCCTTATAGCCTTGGGCAGAGCAAAAGGAGTTAAAATACATAATTACTTTGAACATGAATTAGCAAACACGGGAAACTCGATGATCTTCCAATTATTGAGATTGGTGCTAGGAGAACAAGGGTACACTAATTTGAGGGTATCATCATCAACATTATCCTCTTCCACAACAGCCACTTGATCATCATATATTATTCCAGCGCTTTTGAAGGTTTGATGAATGTCACAAATATGGGTCTTTTGTGAATGTGGTACCCGATTTTTCCCACTAGCTAGCTTGCTTTCTCGTTTTTCTTTTATAGCATTCTCTTGATCAACTTTGGTGGGTACATATCCCAACCCGTACTTATTTTTTTTATTTTTATTTTTTTTTCTGGTATTTCTATCAATTTCCCGAATTTAACAAAAGCTCCTCCTTCCAACATGGATTTTGTAGACTTCAATGATGTGGTAGATAGTTTTGGTTCTTTTAAATGAAATCCTTCACCCATGAAGACAACATTGGCGATTTCTAATGCTTGGAAGGAAGTCTCAATGGCTTCCTCTGCTTCTTCAATGTATCCCGTAGAAGATAGATGACTCACTATTATATCTTCTTCCCCAGATATTATCACCAGCTTATTGTTTACTATAAACTTTAGCTTTTGATGGAGAGTGGATGTTAATGCTCCAGCAGCGTGAATCCACGGTCTCTCTAAAAGGCAACTATACGCCGGCTTAATATCCATCACTTGGAAGGTTATTCCAAAGATATGGGGTCCGATTTGAATCGGAAGGTCAATCTCTCCAACAACTTGTCTTCTGGATCCATCAAACGCTTTTACCACCATACTACTCGACTTCAAACAAGCCCCGTCAACAAATAGTTTTGATAGTGTTGATTTTGGCATGACATTTAACGATGAACCGTTATCAACTAGCACTCGTGCAAGAATATGATCATGACACCTCACAGAGATATGTAGTGCTTTATTATGCTCCATCCGCTCAACTGGTAATTCAACATCGCTAAAACTCAAACTGCTACTGGCAGTGATATTACCGACAACCCCATCAAATTGGTCGACAGTGATATCATGAGCCTCATTTAAAATTTTCATTAGTGCCATTCGGTGCGCTTCAGAGTTTAATAACAAAGAAAGAATAGATATCTTGGAAGGGTTTGATTTAACTGATCTACCACCTTATACTCACTTTGCTTTATAAACTTCAAAAATTCATTAGCTTCTTCTGTAGGCATTGTCTTTTTGCAAATTTCCGGTCCTTTTATGGCATGATACACAATCTCCTTCCCTTTTTCGCCCTGACCCTCCTTTTTCCTAAGTTGTTCAGGAGCGTATACTCGACCACTACGGGTCATCCCACCAATCCCTAAAATATTGGTGACATCCGTACCTTCATGTTTAGAGCTATCACCTGATTGGTGGTTGACTAAATGGGATGTGACTTCATAACTCCATGGTATCGCCTTGTTGTTTTCATAAGGAAAAGAAGTTGGTGCTTGGACAATTATTGCATTTTTTCCACTATGAGTTGGCTTAGAATTCTCTTTTATATAGAGGATTTTCCAATGGTCTTGGAAAAGATCTATCATTTTCCATGCATGGTTCTATGGTCAATACATGATTATTTTTTGTATACTGGTCTATCTCTTCTTCAATGAGATTGATGGCAGTATCTCTGTGACCCGACAAAGGATTATTCCCCACGTTGGGACCATCTTCCTTAAAGGTAAGCTATTTTGTATTGATCAATTCTTGTACCTTAGTTTTTAAGGCTTGACAATCTTCGATGGAATGCCCCACGGCTCCAGCATGGTATTCACATTTGGCGTTAGGATTATACCATTTTGGGAATGATGGTTCTAGAGGTTTCATTGGCCTCAGGACTACCATTGAATTTTGGAGTAAGTGAGGCAATAATTAGCTGTACGTGACAGGAATTGGGTCAAAACGGGTTATCCTTTTTTGATTGATAGGTGGTCTGTAGTGATTTGATATTGGACTTTGGTTCCATTGACCTTGTTGGGAAAATGCGGTAGGTGGTGGTTGATAAAAAGGTGGTCTTGAAGGGTGATATTGAGGGTATGAAGCTTGTGTGGTTGCGGCCACATATGGATAAGGAATGTAAGGAGCTTGTGGTATTGGGGGCTGGAAGTTTGGGGGTCGATAAGAATTGATGGGTGGAAAATAGGAGACTCTGGGGTTTACCATTACAGCGTTAGCGTCCCCTTCTTTCTTTTTTGTGAATGTCGGTTGGGGCCTTTTTATGCTAGTCGTTGGACATACGATCTTGCCACTCCGCATCCCACTTTCTATCATTTCTCCTATCATGAAAAGGTCATAAAAGTTTGATGACATACTCCCAATCATCTTATCATAAAAAGGCGACTGGAGAGTATCCATAAACATACCAACCATTTCTTTTTCAGATAATGGAGGTTCTACTTGTGATGCCATTTTCCTCCATCGTTGCGCGTATTCTTTGAAAGCTTCGTTGTCATTTTTCAATGCATTTTGCAATTGCATCCTATCAGGGGCCATGTCAATGATGTACCTGTATTGCCTCAAGAAGGCATCAGCCAAGTCTTTCCATGAACGAATACGACTTCGCTCAAGATGCATATACCAACTTAATGATGCCACACTCAAACTATCTTGAAAAAAATGAATGAGAAGTTTATCGTTATGAGCATGAGAAGCCATTTTTCTGCAATAAATAGTTAGATGATTTTTATGACATGTGTTGCCTTTGTATTCTTCAAAGTCGGGAACCTTGAATTTTGGAGGGATAGTCACATCAGGAACCAAACACATGTCGAAAGCTTCGAGACCATAGACATTATGCCCTTCAATTGCTTTGATTCGTTCCTCTAAGACATGAAATTTTTCCTTTGATTGTGTATCATCCCCAATGTGAGATTGATGCCAATTCCCGTTAGCATCAAAATGGGGCATTTGAGGTACACTATATGGAATATTTTCTGTGGGTATAGTGTTTTGGGGTGGCACATATCCTAGATGAGGAGGAATTTGTGATTGGTTTAAGTTTTGGGGGTTGGCAGCTGAGTGGTTTTGATTATTTTCTATGGGGTTGATGATTACAGGCGGAGTATAACCAGGCGGGATACCATACATAGGAAATTGCATAGCTGCTGTGTGGAATTGTTAGTTAGTCGGGGTAAAACCCGGTGGGTGAGAAGGAGTAGTTTGGTGTTCTTCATTTACAATCGGAGGATCCCCATCTGTATTCTCCTTCCTTGCCAAAGCCTGTATAGCTTCCAGAATTCGATCGACCTTTTCCTTCAGTTGGTTGACATCCGCTCTTATCACCTCTTGATTTTGCTCGAGTTCATCCATGATCTTAGAATTCGCGCGCGTTCGATAAGGGTGTCGGGGAATCAGCTTTATAGATTTTTTCTGTTTTTTTTTTATTATATAAAAAAAAAGAATAAATAAAATAAATTTTCTATGAGTATTAAAATATGAAGGTGATGGAAATAAAATCAATTAGTGAATTATGATAGTTGGATATTGGGGAATCATACGCCTTAGGCAAGAACAAATTATTAGTGAAGAAAGTATGAGGACTGGAAATCAAAATAGAAAATCCTTCATTGATAAGAGAAAGAGTACATCATATTTAAATAAATAAAAAAAAAACTACATTGACTGTGGGATTTCAATCTTCTCTTTTGATAGGACAACCAATCTTCTCCTCCAATTCTTCTACCAAATTTTTGCAATATTCGACGAACTTGTAGACTTTGACTGGAGTATTCAACGGATGCATTACCGCATCAATCTCTCTTAGATGCTTTGGAATTTTTAAGACTGCTTGATTAACAAGCATTGCAAATTTTGAAAAGCAGTCTTTCCAATGTCTTCCTTTATCTTCCAGCTCTTTATAAATCTCTTGATTCTTTAATTGACCTAGCAACATCATAAATCGATCCTCCCAATATATGGTTTCGTCCTTTAGGTCACTATAGATCTTTTCTTGGTAATCAATGTAATTCTTCAGCTCACTAGAATTCTCCATTTCTATTTTTAGTGCGTCTTGATGTTTTGAGAGTAATTCTTCAATTTCTTCATTGTGCTGCCTCTCATTCCTTACTTGACTCTCATACTCAACTACCATTTCTTTCAGTTTTTTCTTTAAATCTTCAAACTCTTTTTTTATCTTCTTCTCAGAGCTTGCTGATTTTGTCCACAACTGCTTCCACATATAGGCCTCTTCGATAGCTACATTCTTTTCTTGCCTTCGCACATCTAACTCTTCATTTTCACCTCTCAAACAATCTTGTATGTCAAGTTTATTTCCTTTTTCAACTTTCAACCTCTTGTTACTTCTTTCAATAAACTGATTTTTACAAGTGTTTTCTGATCGTAAATTCTTATTCTCTTGGGAGACTTTTTCTAACTTCGCTTCTAGCTCTTTTTTCTCCTCTTCGGATTTCAACAATAATGCTTTGAGTTCTTCTATCTCTTCATTGGTAGCAAGAGTAGGTTCAGATATTTCCTAATCACTCAAAGGTGTACTGTGGAAAGGCAACTTGATTTCTTGGACTCTATTTTTGAGCCATTTTTGGTAGGGTTCTTTTGTGCTGCAACTTCTGCATCCAAGTACTTTTCCTTTTCTAATGAACTTTTTCCAAGATCAACTTATCCTTCGCAACATCGGTGGGTCTACCATACCCGTATTGTGCAAAATAAAAGCTTCCAATGACTTATCATTTGTTTTTCCAACATAGGGTAGCCAAGCTGTCTCAAAGCTACCGATGGATTGTAATTAATACATCTTTCGGTTCCCATGAGAGGCACATTTGGGAAATCTCCGCATTGACATATTACTTCCTCCACCCCTTGTTCTCTATGATACCATGAAATTGTGTCTCCGGTAAGGCTAGCTATACTCCGAGCCCATTCACGATTATTCTTAATTCCAATATGATACCCTCTTTTGAACATCTGAGATATGAACCAAGTATACTGCACTGGAGCACAACACAAAATTGTTCCCCCTTTCTTCTCATGCCGCATATGTAGGGAGTAGTAGACATCAGCAAGAATTGCGGGAACTGGATTTTGATTATATTTGTTAAAAGCTAAGAAGACATTGATGGCAGCAAAATCTACAAAATTATCAAGGTTTGGGAATAAAACAATGCCATAGATAATCAGAGCCAAAACATCTATAAAACTACTCCATTCTAGTTATTAAAAATTAAAAATTAAAAATAAAAAATTGGATACTAATTATTAAATATTTTTTTTAGACCATCCTACGAAATAAATTAACAAAAAAATAAAATAAAATAAAATAATAATAATAATAATAATAATAATAATAATAATAATAATAATAATAATAATAATAATAATAATAAGTATATAACTAGATCAGTCAAAACACAACATTGAATATTAAAATTGAGCAATGTAACTATACTAAGAAATTACGAAATTACACCTATTTATAAATTAATATTATAATTTATGTTAGTTCGGGGAACTAATTGAAAAAATTGATTCATAAAAAAAATTGAGAACTGAAACTTACAACACGGTTACATATTGAAGTGTACAACAAAAATTCCTCTCATAAATGTATTTATTCAAATTATTTGTACTCTATTTATTCTTACCAACAACTATGCAGTTATTTATTTATTTATTATGCTGCCTTTTTGCATACAGGCTGTAAAATGAAGACAGAACACGCTATTTTGACATAACTAGAGCACGCTGTATAAAAAAAGGACAGATTTCTAATGTTTGCATGTTATATAGGCTGTAAATAATTCGAAGGCAACTTTTAAAACTCACTCTTGCAGCATGTTAAGACTATAAAAAAGAATTGAGTCCTAATTTTCTAGTTCTTTGCTATTGTTATTCATTTCAAAGATTTTAAAAAATAACTAGCCATCTTTTCTCCAGCTATTGTTGATTTATTCATCTACTCAAAATGTACTTTTTTTTTCAACAAAAAAAATATTATTAAAGGTATGGGTGTCTTTCTCTCCATAGATATATGTTTGGCGTCGATGGTAATGGTGGTTGGTTTTCCGGCGACGGTGGCGACGGCAAGGACAACATTATCGTAGGTTCGAATTTTAGTTTTTTTTTTTTTTTTTTAATT
>JBBPBR010000004.1:4570763-4591887 GCA_037974775.1 Cicer pinnatifidum
TATTTTTTTTTAAAAAAAAAAAACAAAAGAGTGATTGTATGATTAAGATAAAGAACAACAAATTTAATGTATAAGAAAAAAAACCTTGAGTTTTCTGTTTGCTTCTTATTACTGATAGTCTCTCTGATTTCTTCCTCTTCTCCTTCTTAGTATGTGTTTTTTTTTGTGGTGTTAATCTCAGATCCTCTCCTTTTTTAAACAAAATGGGGATGTATTTATAGAGTTTTTTTATTTGTGTAGTTGCTTTCTTTGCCTGCCTTGGTCCTTCTCTATCAATTACTTGTTTGATGTTTTCATTTATTTGCTCATCATCTGCGTTTCTCTGCATCTTTGATGCATTCATTATTTGTTCTGATCTGTTCATTGCTGAGCTTTTATTTGTCATTTAGTTTTTTTTTTAAACTCAAAAATTTGTCTCTTTGTTAACTATAATGTGTACAATGGCTGATTTATGAAAGTTATCTTTTTATTTCTTCATTTAGTTACAACAGGTACAAGTGTATCAATGAGTATGACTTGTGCATCAATGGCAGTCACCATCAACATATCAGAGTTTGGCAGTGAACAAAGGCTGATTTATGAAAGTTATCTTTTTATTTCTTCATTTAGTTACAACAGGTACAAGTGTATCAATGAGTATGACTTGTGCATCAATGACAGTCACCATCAACATATCAGAGTTTCGCAGTGAACAAAGGCAATAGCAGAGAACAAAGGAAACAACTGATTTGAATTAGTTTGACCTACTTTTTGTAATTTAATTTAGCTTTATTTTTAATTTTTAATTTGATTTGGTTTTGAAACTCTGATTAGATTTGAAATTGTAAATTTATGATACATAATAAAATTATTTATTGTAATTATTTTTATTTCCTTTTTTAAAATACATATTTCCTTTTTTGATTTATTTTTAATAAATTGTACAAAATTAGGGTACTACAGCTGCCCCTATTTAATTATATTTTACTTGAAAAATATGAAAATATTGATAACAAAGGTATTCATTTTCATGTTATCAGGTAAAAGATAAATAAATATAAGGACCTAAATTTTGTCCAATAACAAACACATGCATTTGAAATGTTTAAGTGAGAATGATGCAAATTTTTTAGATGTGCAAAATAATCGTCTTCAGATCAACTACCGATGCGTAGATCGACAAAAATAAAGATGATCGTCTTTGGATTGGTTACTGATGCGTAGATCGATAGAAATGAAGGTGATCGTCTTCGGATTAGTTACCGATGCGTAGATCGACATCAATGAAGGTGATCGTCTTCGGATTGGTTGCTGATGCATAGATCTATAGAAATGAAAGTGATTGTCTTCGGATTGGTTACCGAGGCGTGGATCCATAGAAATTAAAAATGATCGTCTTCGGATTGGTTGCTGATGCATAGATCTATAGAAATGAAAGTGATTGTCTTCGGATTGGTTACCAATGCGTGGATCCATAGAAATTAAAAATGATCGTCTTCGGATTAGTTACCAATGCGTAGATCTTTGAAAATGATTGTCTTCGGATTGGTTACCGATGCATGGATCTATAGAAATTAAAAATGATCGTCTTCAGATTGATTACCGATGCGTAGTTTCAAATCTATACTAAAGTCCTACATTGATTAGAAAATAAATGTGAGTTTACTTCCATCACTATATAAAGAGCTTCAAACTATTGTGAAAAACACACCAAAATTGAATGTTTTTCCCAACTTTCACTTTTCTCCCTCTTATATTCTGCTCGCCTAATTTCGAGCCACTTCTTTTTATAGCGGTTATTATACCGCACTCCCTTCGTTTTTTGGAGCGGTTATTATACCGTAGTCCCTTCGGTTTTTTGAGCGGTTATTATGACGTAGTACCTTTTGGTTATTTGAGCGATCTTTTTTGAGCGATCATTATGCCGCAGTCCATTTCGGTTTTTAGAGCGGTCGTTATGCCGCTGTTCCTTCATTTTTTAGAGCGGTGGTTATGTCGTAGTCCATTTGTTTTTAGAGCGGTTGTAATGCCGTAGTTATGAGTGGTCGTAATACCATATTGCGAATGACTTTAATCCTCTTATTGAGAGTGACTTTAACCGCCATATTGAGGGTGTAATTCTAGAAGAGTTTTCTTCGGTGCAATGGAACTTCGATACAGTGAATCTGGACTGTTTTATCCTAGGGACTTCGTGGTTGATAGTCTTCCTTGCACAATTTGGGCAGTGCCGCGAAACGTCTTAAAGAGAGCGACCTAGTCCACGACTCAACCCAGTAATATCTTCGGTGGCATAAATTGTGATTTTAAATAGTTTTTGAAACTCAAATTCCAACAATTTTAAGACGTTCAGTTTTGCCTTGTCAACCGAAGAGATTACTAGATTTGATTATGTTGCCTCTTCAATAAACTGTTTAAGTTTTGAAGCAAACAAAAAAGGATAAGAAAGTTGGAGAATTATCCCATCGGAAAATAATGATAAGAATTATATTCTTAATGGAGTTGTTGATGATCATGATGATCTGTATAACTACTACAGTTCCAGCAATACTGGTAGAGATATTTGAGATGCTCTGAATGAGTATGTAGTGAACTACTACCCAGAGTATCAGATGACTGATCCGTGGAGGCACACTCCCGTAAAATTCAGAAGATAACTCATGAGATCATCTATTAAGGTACGTCACTTGTGACATATTTAAATTAAGTGTTGAAATTTAATATGTGTCTTTATGTTTGACTGTTGAAATCAATAAAATGTATGTTTTTGCTTGCATGTTGTGTGATTTTAATTTTGTACATGCTATACTTTGTGATGCAAACACATTTGATTTCAAAATTAAGTAACTTAGATTTATTTCCAAAGTTATAGTTAAATGATTTTGAAAACTGTGATTTTTGTAGTCAAGCTAAAATAATAAAGAGTTCACATAAATTTGTAGTTAGAGAATCTGAGTCTTTAAATTTATTACACTTTGATATATGTGAACATGATGGGAAAGTTAACAAGAAATGAAAAACAAAAATGAAATGCTTGACATGTTAAGAATCTTTATAACTGAAATTGAAAATCGATTTAGTAGAAAGATTAAAAGGATGATTCTAGTTTGTTTAAATAAGTTTTATAAATTGTCTAGAATTATATGTGGAACAACTGCACCATAATTTCTTGGAGTGAATGGTAAAGTTGAAGAAAAAGAACGAAAAAAAAGGAATAGAACTCTTATGGAACTAGTTGTTGCTTGTATGCTTAATTATATTGTTGCATCTTATTAGTGTGCAGAAAATATATTGCATATTTGTTATGTTTGAATAGAGTTCTTAAATCTAAAAACAAAACATCTTCTTATGAGATAGTGAATAAAAGACAATCAAACTTGTCTTATTTTCAAACTTGGGTGATCAGACTTATGTCAGAATCCCCGATCTCGAGCGAATTAAACTCGCTAGTAGAACCTATGAATGAAAATTCAGTGGGTATGTGGTAAAGAAAACAACGTATAGGTTTTATGACCTAAATGCAAAAGTGATCATAGAGTCAAATGATGTTGATTTCTATGAAAATAAATTCCCTGTAAAATGGAGAAATAGTGGGGGCAGCGGACCAAGTTACGTTCTTACAAGAAGCACTGAAAGCAGCAAACAAGGTGAAACAAAAACTCGAAGAAGTAAGAGAGTCAGAGTTGCTAAAGATTATAAACCAAAATATATGGTCTATAATTTAGAAGAGGATCCTGCAAATATTAAAGAAGCTCTGTCATCATTGGATACAGATCTATGGCAAGAAGCTATAGACGATGAAATGGATTCTCTAGAGTCTAACAAGACCTGACATTTAGTAGACTTGTCTCCTGGTTGCAAACCAATAGGTTGTAAATGGATTTTGATAAAGAAACAAAAACCCGATGGATCTATTGATAAGTACAAGGCACGCCTTGTAGCCAAAGGTTTTAGACAAAGAGAAAATATAGATCTCTTCGACACTTTGTCACCAGTCACTAGACTAACATCCACTAGGGTGCTTATATCACTTGCGGCTATTCATAACCTGGTGATACACCAGATGAATGTTAAACCAACTTTTTTTAAATGGTGACCTAGAAGAAGAAATTTATATGGAACAACTTGAAGGTTTTGTAATTCATGGACAAGAAGACAAGGTCTGTAAGTCAGACAAATCTCTATGTGGTCTTAAACAAGCTCCTAAGAAATGGCATGAAAAGTTTGATAGCTTGATAAAATTAAATGAGTTTAAAGTGAATGAAAGTGACAAATGTATTTACTACAAATTTGAAAATGGCATTTGCACTATCATATGTCTCTATGTAGACGACATACTCATATTTGATTCAAACATTCATGCTGTAAAATTTTGAAATCATTGTTGTGTAACAACTTTGATATGAAAGACCTTGGAAAAGAGAATGTAATCCGTGAAATCAAGATTACTAGGTCAGAAAAGGGAATTTCTTTGGATCAATCTCACTATGTTGAAAATATCATAAAGAAATATAATTACTTTGATTGTAAATCTGCTTGCACACCATATGATCCAAGTGTAAAACTTTTCAAGAATACTGGTGAAGGTGTTAGACAAATTGAATATGCGAGCATCATTGGCAGCCTAAAGTATGCCACTGATTGTACTAGATCGGACATTGCCTATGTCGTGGGATTGTTGTGCAGGTTTACTAGTAGACCTAGTATAGAGCATTGACACATTATTGAAAGGGTCATGAGATACCTTAAAAGAACCATGAGTCTCGGATTACATTATCAAAGGTTTCTTGCCATCCTTGAAGGATACATCGATGCTGGTTGGAACACCTTATCAGATGACTCCAAAGCAATTGGTGGCTATGTTTTTAATATAGTGAGTGCTGTTGTATCTTGGAAATCGAAGAACATACGATATTGACTTAGTCCATTATGGAGTCTGAAATGATAGCACTAGCTACTACTAGTAAAGAAGCAAGATGGTTGAGATGTTTGCTAGTTGAGATCCCTATATGGGAAAAACCTATGACAGATGTGTTGATCCACTGCGATAGTACCGTGGCTATTGCAAAGATTGAGAATCATTATTACAACGATAAGAGACGACAAATTCGTCGTAAGCACAACATTGTTAGAAAATTATTTACTAAATGAGTTGTTATATGTATGCACTGATGAGAATTTAGCAAATCATTTGACGAAAGGATTAGCTGCAGTTAAAGTCATAAATACATCCAAAAGGATGAGACTAATGCCTATAGAGTCACTCATGATGGTAACCCGACCTAAAAGATTAGAGATCCCAAGAATTAGGTTCAATGGGTAATAACAAGTCGTGGAGTGATATGACATGAACATGCCATTATAAATTAGAGAAGCATGATTCCTGAAGCGATGATAGGATGAGGTAATAGAAACTCTTAATGAGATATATACTCTACATGGAGGGAGTACTTAGCTACAAGAGTACTCTTGATAGACTCACCTATGTGAATGTGGAAGTGGGGCCGCTTCCTATGGAATTTCGAGGCAGAATTCCTAGATCGTTCACTATACTGGGATACACGTGCAGGACCATTAATGCATGGGCTTTTGAGAATACACCCTATGAAAAGATTGTGTGTGGGTTTGATGTCAGAGATAGAGTTCAAGACTACTATCACTCTTGTTGAATCTGAATCTTACTTACTATGCAAAGGTTCAAGTCAAGAGACACATTTGTTTATGCACAATCTTATATAAGCATTTGATGTTATTTTAGAAACATTTTTTTTAATTCAAGTGGATGATTGTTGGAAAATAAGTATGTTATAGTGTGAATTTAAAAATGTGTTGAAGTCCCACATTGGATTTTTTTTTCTTTTGAAATCCCACATTAGAAAACTATCATATTTTGAGTAGTTTCAAATCTATACTAAAGTCCCACATTGATTAGAAAATAAATGTGAGTTTACTTCCATCACTATATAAAGAGCTTCAAACTATTGTGAAAAGCACACTAAAGTTGGATGTTTTTCCCAACTTTCTCTTTTCTCCCTCTTATATTCTGCTCGCCTAATTTCGAGCCACTTCTCCCCTTTCTTTATGTCCCTTCGATTTTTAGAGCGGTTATTATACCGCAGTCCCTTCGGTTTTTAGAGCGGTTATTATACTGCAGTCCCTTCGGTTTTTTGAGCGGTTATTATGCCGCAGTCCCTTTCGGTTTTTTGAGCGGTCATTATGACGCAGTCCCTTTCGGTTTTTTGAGCGATCATTATGCCGCAGTCCCTTTCGGTTTTTAGAGCGGTCGTTATGTTGTTGTTCCTTCGTTTTTTAAAGCGGTGGTTATGTCATAGTTCCTTTGTTTTCTAGAGCGGTTGTAATGCTTTAGTCCATTTGTTTTTAGAGCGGTTGTAATGCTATAGTTATGAGTGGTCGTAATACCATATTGCGAATGGCTTTAATCGTCATATTGAGAGTGACTTTAACCCCCATATTGAGGGTTTAATTCTAGAACGGTTTTCTACAGTGCAATGGAACTTCGATATAGTGAATCTGAGCTGTTTTATCCTGGGGACTTCGTGGTTGATAGTTTGCCTTGCACAATTTGGACAGTGACGTGAAACGTCTTAAAGAGAGCGACCTAGTCCGTAACTCAATCCAGTAATATCTTCGGTGACATAAATTGTGATTTTAAATAATTTTTGAAACTCAAAATTCAACAATTTCATTTTTACTGTGTTGAGTATATTTATATATTTCTTGCAAAAATGGGTTATGGTCACCATTGTTACACGTTTTTTGCAAGATATAATTCCATCTCTGATCAGTATCTATACACGAGCACGTATCAGTACAACAAATAATTTCTTCCCCTTCAATTTACAACAATATAAAGAAAAATAAGAAATCTAAAAATTGATATTTAACCAACACTGTTACACTTTATAATAAAAAAAAATAAGTTAGATATACGAGGGTTGTGCACACAGCACTGCGCCGCACTAAAAAAAACAAAATCAGTTAAAAGATTTATGAAATAAATCATATAAGATAAATTAGTTAGTTAAATCTTTTTTAAAAAATTCACTTAAGAATTAGTTTGAAATCAATTTTAATTAAAAATCTGTACAAAATATTAAACTGATTTATATTTATAAACCAGTTATAGTTCAATTTTTGGAGCATAAACACTTCTAAATATACGAGACTTCTAATCCACATGATATTATGCTCTCTAAATCAAAGATTGATTAAGGTGTATCATAACAAAGAAAAAATACTTTAGAAAAACAAATTTAATTGACCTCAACAATGAGAAGTGTTTCCAATTCTTTGGAACATATAAAGTGTTGTAGTAGAATTGAATTTTCTAAATCTTAAGTTATAATAATACTTGATAATCAAAGCAAAGTGAAATAAATTCATAATGAAATTAGTTCCATGCCTAAGAAACTAGAAGAGTATATGTTTCCAATCCTTTTCTTCCGTGTATGACAAGCTTTAGCACAATATATTGTTCGTTCATAATCATATATAAAAAGGCTTTTGTTGTTGTACATGCATCCTTAGCCAACTCCATATGAAACCCTTATTGCAATAATCAGATTAAAGAAGTTATTGGCTACACACTATGATGGGTAATTAGGTGGTTAGAAATTTTCTTGTTTTTAGAGATTTAGTGGATTACTTTTCTAATTAGAATTAGTGTATAGAGAAACTTGTAAATGACAGAAAAATAAATATCACAACAATTTATCCTGATTCCCCTTACAACCAAGAGTACATCCAGTCCTCTTGCACACCACAAGAGATTTTCCACTATTGTTAGAATAGGTGTTTAGAATTTTTCTTATTTTTAGAGAATTAGTGGATTACTTTTTTGATTAGGATTAGTGTATAGAGAAACTTGTAAATATTAGAAAAATAAATAATACAATAATTTATCCTGATTCCCCTTACAACCAAGAGTACATCCAGTCCTCTTGTACACCACAAGAGATTTTCCACTATTATTAGAATAAGTACAAGTCTAACACTTAGACTTCTGTTACAAACTTCTTACAATATGCCTATAAATATATAACACATCATTATCCTAGTTTACAACACTTGAAGAAAGTACACCACTTTCCTCAATTTACACAATAACTTGAATGATTTTACAACAATGATTTTGACTGAAATCAAGAGGGTATAACAGTGGGTACAATGATAACAGTATAATATAATTTTATATACAACAGAGAACATTTCTCAATGATATGAAAATGTAAAATATGTACTTGAAATATGAAAGTATGACTTTGAATAATTTATAAAATATTTCAGAATGTTGTTCAAAGTTTTTCTAAGATTGTTGTTGAGGTTGTTAAGTTAAATCTGAAATTAAGAAGTATTTATTCTACTTAGACATCAATTCAGATTAGCGGAAATCATTCCTAGAGGTGTGATGAACATATGAAATGATCCAGATTGAATCTAAACTGAAAAATTGCATCGTTTCGCAATTGTATTCGGCTACAACCTAAATGTAGTCGAATACACATCTGTAACGTTTAAATTTATTTCAAAATTTTAAGCTTATATTTGAATATACATCCTTGTAGTCGAATGCAGATGACTTAATTTGTATTCGGCTACATCATGTTGTAGTCGAATACAAAAGTACAGTTTTAGCAAATGACTTGGTATTTATATTCGGCTACAACATCTTGTAGTCGAATACAAATGTGCAATTTTTGCTATTGATTTGGTATTTGTATTCGGCTACAACATGTTATAGTCAAATACAGATGTGCAGTTTTTGCTACTGACTTCATCTGTATTCGGCTACTCATATATGTAGTCGAATACAACTTTGATTTTTTGTCAAAAACTTGATTTTTAAACATTGTTCATGCAGTTTGACACTTTGAATATTCTTGATGCATATGCTAAAATAGAAAGTTCTCATGTGCATTTCAAATATAACAATATTAGATTGCATCATGTACCTTCAATTATAAGTATTCTAGCATATTGACAATAGTTGACTTAATTATTGACTTCTCTTTGAGCTTGCAACTTGATCACTTTCTTTAGTCTTTGTCTTCATAAAAACATAAATACTTTACAAAAATTTCTTATGAGAAACTATTTTTTAGACATTTTAGAATAAAATTTAGGTGAATGCAATGTATTATTTGTGCATTATTAAAGAATAAAATCATATTTTAAGATGTTACGACATATTACTCTATGTTATTATCATAACTAAAGTTAGTGGGTGGGAGTTGATTTGTAGAGGGAACTAGTATAAAATTGTCTTATTAAATACTTTTATAGATTGTAATTTTGACCTGAAATAAATTGTATTATTATAGGCGGAATATTCCGTTTACTTCTTTTGATCTAATATCATTTTTGATTGTTAAAAAAATATTAAAAATAAATACTCTTGATTGTAACAAGCCTATGAGTAGCTCAAAGATACTTTGGTATGTATAATTCAATCATCTAATCCACATGACACCTGCTCTCTATATTAAACAAAAAAGGATTGATATTATAGTAAAATGGAGGAAAACAAATAAGTCTTGAACAAGCTATTTAGCTAGTAGAAATGTTTCTTTGGAAAAAGTGGATTCTCTCTAGATTTCAATATCTTGTAAGGGGAATTAGGTGTTTAAAAATTTTCTTGTTTTTAGAGACTTAGTGGATTACTTTTCTAATTAGGATTAGTGCATAGAGAAAATTGTAAATAACAGAAAAATAAATAATACAATAATTTATCTTGATTCCCTTACAACTAAGAGTACATACATCCAATCCTCTTGCACGCCTCAAGAGATATTCCACTATTATTATAGAATAAGTACAAGTCTAACACTAAAACTTCTACAGTAAACTTCTAACAATATGCCTACGAATAGATAACACATCATTATTCTAGTTTACAACACTTGAAGAAAGTACACCACTTTCCTTAATTTACACAATAACTTGAATGATTTTACAACAATGATTTTGACTGAAATCAAGATGGTATAACAGTTGGTATAATGATAACAATATAATATAATTTTAAATGCAACAGATAATATTTCTCAATGATATGACATTGTAAAATATGTACTTGAAATATGAAAGTATGACTTTGAATAATTCACAAAATATTATTCTAAGATTGTTGTTGAGGTTGTTAAGTTAAATCTGAAACTAAGAAGTATTTATACTCCTTAGACATCACTTCAGATCAGCGAAAATCGTTCCTAGAAGTGTGATGAACATATAAAATGATTCATATTGAATCTAAACTGAAAAATTGCATTGTTTTGCAATGGTATTTGGCTACAGCCAAAATGTTGTCGAATACACCTCTGTAACGTTCAAATTTATTTCAAAATTTTAAGCTTATATTCGAATACACATCCTTGTAGTCAAATATAGATAACTTAATTTTGTATTCGGCTACATCATGTTGTAGTCAAATACAAAAGTGCAGTTTTAACTAATGACTTGGTATTTGTTTTCGGCTACAACATCTTGTAGTCGATTATAAATGTGCAATTTTTTCTATTGATTTGATATTTGTATTTGGCTACAACATGTTGTAGTCGAATAAAGATGTTTAGTTTTTTGCTATTGACTTCATCTGTATTCGACTATTCATATATGTAGTCGAATACAACTTTGACTTTTTGTCAAAAACTTAATTTTTAAACATTGTTAATGAGTTTGACACTTTGAAAATTCTTGATGCATATGCTAAAATAGAAAGTTCTCACGTGCATTTCAAATATAACGATATTAGATTGCATCATGTACCTTAAATTATAAGTATCCTAGCATATTGACAATAGTTGACTTGATTGTTCACTTCTCTTTGAACTTGCAACTTGATCACATTCTTTAGTCTTTGCCTTCTTAAAAAACATAAATATTTTAAATAAATTTTTTATGAAAAACTATTTTTTAAATATTTTAGAATAAAATTTAGGGGAATGCAATGTATTATTTGTGCATTATTAAAGAATAAAATCATATTTTAAGATGTTACGACATATTATTGTATGTTATTATCATAACTAAAGTTAATGCGTGGGAGTTGATTTGTAGGGGGAACTAGTAGAAAGGTTAATATTGATAAAATTGTCCTATTAAATACTTTTATAGATTGTAATTTGAACTGAAATAAATTGTATTATTATAAGTGGAATATTCCATTTACTTCTTTTGATCTAATATCATCTTTGATTATTAAAAAAAAATATTAAAAATAAATACTCTTGATTTTAACAAGCCTATAAGTATCTCAAAGATATTTTGGTATGTATGATTCAATCATCTAATCCACATGACACCATGCTCTCCATATTAAACAAAAAAGGATTGATATTATAGTAAAATGCAGGAAATTAAACAAATAAGTCTTGAACAGGCTATTTAGCTAGTAGAAATATTTTCTTTGGAAAAAGTGAATTCTCTATAGATTCCAATCTCTTGGCAAAACTGCTGCATCACATATTTCTCTAGCTTCTCTGTCCTCTATTTTACCTTTTCTAAAAGACCAAAAACCTTCTCTTTATGTTCTTGCCTCAAGGATCTTCTCCAGCAAGCATGAACTCAAATCCTAAAAAACAACTAATAACACCGTCCAGTCTAAGTACTTGAATTAACTTCCCTATAAATTCAAATTATGGACGTTACACAAACTTCATATTATAAGACTTCGCTAACATTTTGTCAAACTCCTTGTATGGCACTAATAAATTATCGAATGTAATCAATGTGTGGGGTCGAACATCAACACATGTTGAACATCGAGACACACTTTTGATAAAAAAAATATCGATAGAATTTATTTATCACTTGTAATTTATTCACAAAATTCAGAAATAACATAAAAAAAGGAAAGCAAACATCTTAAGGAAAAAGTTGTTTTCACTATATCAACAACAAATGTTTAAGTCATTTTAGATTGGCATGAACCATGTTCTCTCATGGCACTCATAGGAATTTTATGCCTCACTGATTCTCCCTGCTTCTCTCACTGATTTGTTGTGTTCAACTAAATTTTCATAGACTAAAGACGCCAATGAGACATTTAAAAAGTTCAAAGATTAGTTTAAAAAAATAAAATAATTTTTCTTTTGAATAATTTATTTTTTGGATTATAAATTATAATCTAAAAACACTAAATTAAAGTTGTAATAATTTTTAATATTGAAAAATTATATAAATATCATAAAAACAAAAAATGGCATATCTAATTTCTTCAAAGTACATTACCGAGTAAAATGAAGTTTTAAATTTAATGAAAAAAGTACACTATTAAAGTGAACGAAATTCTTGACAATAGATACATCTCAAAGGGTAAAAATATTTAGACCATAAAATAAAAGTGGTAGAGTGACGTCTCCTCTTAATGGACATATAACATATATTTGTTGGAGTGTATAATTATAGGTAGATGCATTTCCGATATAGTTCACATATATGAGAATGAAGTGGGCTACTTTATAGAGTTCAAAGGTTTGACTCTTAAATTCTCATGAAAAATGATATGAGACATAGGATCTTATCAAATGTGTCATATTTATATTTCGATCAATGGTACCGAGATTTCATGCGTACGTTATCCACACTTATTCTAATGAATATTTGGTTCAAAACTTGTGTACCAATCTATTCTAGGATGATCGAAAATATAATTTACTAAATAATGGTTCAAATCTTAAGATACCTTTATCTGAAACTATAAGATTTTCGAAATAATGGATTTAGATATATTTTGAAAATAGTAGGGGATTATGAGGGAAATTTTCAAAATATATTTGAAATTTTTTAATAGCTATATTATTGTAGCAAAATTAAATAACTCAATGTAACACTTTGTCAAAAATTTGCAATTTTTGGGTTTAATACATCTCTTAAACATCAAACTAATGCATCTGTTAGATTACCAAGGGTTACAAACTTTTTCAAGAGTTGTTTTCTTTCATCAATTGGTATGAGTTTCTTTATAAATAGAGACACTTTAGAGGTAGAAAAGACAAGACATTTTTCAAGTTACATGAGTTAAATTTATGTCAAAAATATTTTTGAGTCATTTCTTCTTTTCTCAAGCGCACGAGAGTAAATGAATAAACTTTATTCTTTAAATTATTATTAATTGATAGACTTGATGTGAACGTGCAATTCACTTCAAGTATTCCAAAGTATCTTGAAGGGGATTTGTCGTTTAACTCATTTGCATCTAATATAAATTGGCACTACACCAAAATTAGCATTTAACATTGCGTCTTTTACAACGTTTTTTTACTAAAAGTATTGTTGTAAAATTAATGGAGAATACAACAACGCTTTTGTGACAAACGCTTTAGAAAAAACGATGTTGTAGGTCATATAGGTCATAATGTTTACATCGCTTTTTCTAAAAGCGCTATTGTATGGTCAATTAACGCTCTTACATAATGTTTACAGTGTTTTTTTACCGCGCTTGTATACAAGCGCTGTAAATTATAGCGCTCCCATATTATGTTTACAACGCTTTTAGAGCGTTTTCTATATAATATAGCGTTGTCACACAAATAACATGGTCTTTTAAAGCGCTTTTGATATAAGCAATGTAAAAGGATGCGTATTTGATAAAAATCATTCTCTTTAAATAAATAAAAACATTTTCGATACGTTCTCTCCCTAACCCTACAAACTCTCATCTCATCTACTGTGTGAACCATCCTCTATTGCGCGCCATCTTCTCGTTGAACCCTCCTCTACTGTTCCTCTATTGTGCGTCAATTTCTACTGAGTGATTATTGTTTCAGGTACTGTATTTATTAATTTGTTCTTGTCACTAAAACTAATAAATTGTTACCTGATAAATCATATAAAATGTTACCTGATAGTAAATGTTACCTGATAAATCATATAAAAAAAGAGTTTCAAATTAATTGATGCACCTTGATAAATCAAATAAATTGTTACCTGATAAATCATATAAAATCTAGACCCGTTCTTTTTTTAAATATGTTCGCTCTGTTCTGTTTTGAAATCAGACTTTATATACCATAGATTGGTATAATGTTATCAGTAGCTTATCATTTGAGTAACATTGTATTCATATATGTCATATAAAATGGACAGGAAATGGATGTCTGCCAATCGATTATCGAAAGAGTATGAAAATGGAGTGAAGGAGTTTGTTGACATTGTAATGAAGAATGCAAAAGACCCAAATCGAATCATTTGTCCTTGTTTAAAATGTTGTTTTGGAAAACGAGTTAGAGTAAATCAATTGGAAGGACATTTATGAAATTGATCAAAGTTATAGATGTTGGATAAGACATGGTGAGAAAAAAAAAAAAAAGCAACACTAATTTTGTGAATGGATCGACATATGCTATAAATGATTTCGACACAAATACATATGAGTGGGACCTAGTTGAGGAGATTGCAAAAGCAGTTGAAGAAGATCTTCGGGATTGTCGTAAAATGTTTGAGAGTTTGTTGAGTGATACAAGGAAACCATTATATAATGGTTGTACTAAATTCACAAGACTGTCGGCGATATTAAAGTTGTACAACTTAAAAGCGATTAATACATGGTCTGATAAAAACTTCACAAAATTATTAACAATCCTAAAATATAGGTTGCTAGATGATAATGAACTTCCTAGATAAACTTACGAGGCTAAACGAATTTTGTGCTCTATTGGCATGAGTTACGAAAGGATTCATGTGTGTCTTAACGATTGCATTTTATTTCGAAATGAATATGAATTACTAAATACGTGTCTGAAATGCAATGTATTTCGATATAAGAATAAAGATTCTACTCCAGCAAAAGGCGTGTGGTATTTTCCTATAATACCAAGATTTAGGCGCATATATCGTAGTGAAGAAGATTCAAAACACTTGACATCGCATGCATATGAAAGAATTAGAGATAGAAAATTTTGACACCCTGCTGATTCTCCACAATGGGCAAAAATTGATCACAAGTATCCTGATTTCGGGAGATAGTCAAGAAATCTACAACTTGCACTTTCTACTGATGGAGTGAATCCATATGGTCTTCAAAGTATCTCACACAACATGTGGCTTGTGATTTTGTTGATTTATAACCTACCTCCATAGTTATGTATGAAGCGTAAGGTTATGATGTTGTCTCGACTAATTTCTGGACTCAAACAACCGGGGAATGCTATCGACATATACTTGAGTCCTTTAATTGAATATTTAAAAAATATGTGAGAGATAGGTGTGGAAGTTTATGATGGGTATAAGAAAGAATGATTCAATTTGAGGGCTATGTTGTTCGACAAAATTAATGATTTTCTAGCATATGATAATTTATCAGGATATAGCATTAGAGGTCAGTGTGCATGTCCTATATATGAAGAGAGTACAAATTGGATGCGATTGAAACATTGTAAGAAGAACGTATTTGTTGGATATCATAGATTTTTACCTTTTAGTCATTAGTATCGTGAGTTGAGAAATGTATTCAATGGAAAATCAGAGGAAGGTAATGCTCCTTTAGCACTGACTGGATATCAACTATTTGAAAAAGTACAAGGTTTGACCAATAAATTTGGCAAATCTTTTGCGGGAAAGCTTATCAAAACTGGGTGGAAGAAAAAGTAAATTTTCTTTGAACTGACATATTGGAAATCATTGTATATAAGACATTTTCTCAATGCGATGCATATTGAAAAAAAATGTATTTGATAGGGTTATTGGTACGTTACTCAATGTTTTAGGAAAGTCTAAGGATGGCATCAATGCAAGATTGGACTTGGTTGATATGAGATTAAGAAATGAATTGGGTCCCGTAAAGAAAAGAAATCGCATATATATACCTCCAGCTGCTCATACTCTATCTAGAAAGGAAAAAATTGTTTTATGTAAATTTCTACACGAAGTTAAAGTTCCATAAGAATACTCTTCAAACATTAAAATTTAGTTTGTATGAAAGACCCCAAGGTTTGAAGACCCATGATTGTCATGTTCTAATGGAGCATTTGATGCCAATTGATATACATTCCATTTTACCTAAAAAACTTCAACGAGCCATAACTAAATTATGTTTCTTCTTTAGGGAAATTTGTAGTAAAGTGATTGATCCTCAGAAATTACCGACATTATAGAAGGAAATTGTTGTTACTTTTGTGAGCTTGAAATGTATTTCCCACCCTCGTTTTTTGATATAATGGTTCACCTTTCTGTTCATCTTGTTAAGGAGACACAACTTTGTGGGCCAGCTTATATGAAATGGATGTATCTGATATAACAATATATGAATATATTAAAAGGGTGCGAAAAAATAAAAGTCGACTAGAAGGTTGTATTGCTGAACGGTACATTATCGAAGCTGCTGAGTTTTGTACTGAATATTTATCCAATAGTGAATCCATATTGCTTCCCATGTCTCGTCATTCGGGAAGAATAATAGGAGAAGGGATAATTGGAAAGAGAGTAACGACTATATCAATGACAGAATGGGAGCATACACAATTATAAGTTCCGCACAATGATGATGAGGTTCAACCGTATGTTACAATACACATGGATCAATTATCTAGTTTGTACATGAATAGGAATCAACATTGAATAACACGAGAGCACAATCAAAATTTTATAACATGGCTAAAAAATCACATTAACTCAAAGTTTGATATAGATTGCGGTTGAATTTCATAGAGATTGAGGTGGCTAGCAAATGGTTCGAGTTTACATATCTTTTCTTACACAGGTTATGTAACTAACGGCTACACATTTTATACCAAAGAACAAGATTATTAAACTGCTATGCAAAATAGCAGAGTCACTCTCGTAGCTGAAGCGATGCATATCTGAAGTGCTAAAGACAAAAACCCAATATATGCAAATCTATCATATTTTGGGGTTATCGAGCATATATGGGAATTAGATTACACAATGTTTTGTGTTCCCATTTTTGGTTGCAAGTGGGTCAATAATAATAATGACATTCGGATTGATGAGTTAGGGTTTTTGGTTGTCGATTTTAATAGGGTGGGATCCAAAGAAGAGCCTTTTATTTTAGCGTCATAAGCTCAACAAGTATTTTATGTCACTGATCCTGCTGATGATAAATGGTCCATTGTCCTATCGACCAATAAAATAAGTGATGATAACAATAATGATGAAGATGTTGGTAATGTTCTTTTCTTTACGACATCACAACCACGTGAAATTGATTCAATTGTGAATGGTTTATATCTAAGACATGATCAAGTACAACCACCAAAAGAAAGACATCAAGTCCTTATACAACAAAATTAATCTGATCATACTCTAGCAACTACAATAACATGGGTGACCTCCACACACTCCACAAGTCCCGTCTGACGCAACATCCATCTTCGAGGTAACCTCCTCCTCATCAACATCCATAGACGGATCAATGTCTTTAGAAGTCAGATCCACCCACAAGATAGGTGGCTTCAGCGTCGCTGGAATCTCAAAACAATTCAATAATTTAGTGATGGTCGGTAAGTAATCTTTCGCTCCATTAGCATCAGCCCCTTATCCTTTCCGTTAGTCCTTGGTCCAACCACTGTATCCTCAACTCCCACGGTGGCCTCTGCCTCAACTCTAATTGAGGAATCCTTCGCATCTTCCCAAGCTCCACTCATCTCAAGCACTAATCCTGAAGGTACCGGATAATCGATCTTCTCGTGAGTGAGTTCCTCAAGACATACTACCCAGCTTTCTTACTAGTCCTCACTACCCTCCCCTTATAAGTAGCACTGCTTGAGGTTGGGTCATATACCCAAGCAGTCGGTGAGTCTCGATCAGGGAAGTTTAACGATGTTTCCATCGTCAAAGTAACAGTCGGTGGAATGAACTCGGGTATCATTTGAGGGCAAACTCCAATTTCCACAATAATTGTAAAGGATCACCAACCGAAATGAACAAATAACTCTTAGCAAAATTCCTATATTTTCAAATGCTCAAATGAACCTTTCGTCTTAGCATACTCCTCGAAAGGGTTTTCATATGTCCAAAAATGCATAAACAATGTTTGAAAAACAAAGTTTTGACAAACTGCATTGTCGTAGCCGAATACAACTGAGAAAATGCAGATTTTCAGTTCTAAAATGGCCGAATCAATCAATACTTCAAACAATAATATTATCAATTATGAACACATAATTACATTGAAACTTAACCAACTCAACTTCACACCTCAAAGCAATTAAGGAAAATCACAACAACAACTAAATATGTATATACAATCATCATAGTATAACAAACACGACTCGCGTGCCAAGCACTCTAATGCAATGCGTATATGCGAGAATGCATGATTCCGGAATTCCAAGCCAAAACCCTCCTCGGAGGGCGTAAATCATAATTGTACAGCCTCTCACAGACCAGTCTTAATTACCAAGGTGGAATCTCTCACGAATCAGAACGATTTACTAGCGTTCAGTCGCTCACAGACCAACACGACATACAAGAGTGCAGTCCCTCACAAACTAGCACGATTTTGTAGAGTGCAATCACTCATAGATCAACACATTATAGAGTGCAATCTCTCACAGATCCGCACGACGCGATAATCTCCACAAGGATAAGATGAACCAACAATTCACATGGCATCATCCCGTGGCCCATCACTGTCACCACTATCACCATGGCTCCACCGCGACCACCATGTACTATGAAATGCATGAGCATACTTTGACTATTTTCACCATAATCATTAAGTAAATGCAGCTATTAAAAGATTCCCCATTTTAATACTCATTTAACACTAATGATTTTTTAGATACAACACAGAGCATACTCAAACATAATTATTCACACCAATTTTAATTTCCACAAACATACATAAATCACATCTCCAAATCCAATCCACACATAAATTGAATTAAATTCATTTTCCACCAATTCACACATAAATTTCTTCTAAAAAATTCATAATATTAATTATGAATCACCATAATTTTCAAACATTAATCACCCATATTCAATCTCCAAAATTTTCAACCATAAATCACCACAATAACATTAATATATGAGAGTTCTCTCCACCGCTAACTCGGTGCCAACGGTCTCGATTCCTTTTCGAGACTTAAGGAGCTAACTACATAAACATAAATATTTATAACAATTTGTTCACAATAGAATTAATCCAACCACAACGAAATTCCCAAAATTAAATCTTTCTCACACATCAAACTTTTAAAACCAAATAATCTATATTATTTAGTTAAAACTAAATAAAACAAATATTGTCCAAGTTTCACATACACACACTCGACAATTAAAGCACTCAAATTTTTGAGTTAATAAAATACTCTAAACTTTTTTTCTTTTTAAAGTCAGTTCAAGAGTAATTAAAAGAGTAACATTTTAAACTCTAACCATTGTTAATTTCAATCTATCTTTTTGCTCAAACTCTTTAACTTAGTTAAAATTTGAACTTTTTCACAACTTTAACAACTCTAAATTTTTTTGTAAACTTTCAATTTCAGTTCCAACTCATTTATTTGAAAATAACTCAATACATAACTCAAACACATCAAATTTAATTACCGTTAATTCACACCAACAACAATCAATTTAATTCCACAACACACATATAGCACCTCAATTAAATTTCAACAATTCAAACATAACTCGTCCAATTTCAAAACTCCACATTTTTACACATAAACCACCAAATTTCATCAATTCATTTTCCACAAAATCTGCAAATAAATCACATCTCAAAAATTCATAATAATAATTATGAACATATAAATCACATCAAATATGGATCACCACAAACCACACCTCAAAACACACCGAAAACAAATTTCACTAATTCACACATAAACGAATTAAATTCATTTTCCACAAATTCATACCTCAAATACATCAAATTTCTTTTCCACAAAATCACAAATAATGTCCTAAATGCAAACTAAAACACTACAAGAATAACAGCATTTTGTGGCCAACTTTATAAATATTTTATGGCCGAATAAAACCCTCACAAATTAGTGACCGAAAAAGCCCTCACAAAGGTCAAAATTGAAATTGGTCTTTATTTGTGGTTGAAAAAGCCCTCACAAATTTTTAAATATTTAACTGGATTTTGTGGCTGCCTAAGCCCTCACAAAATCACAACATTGTGATTTTGTGAGGGCTTAGGCAGCCACAAAATCCAGTTAAATATTTAAGGAGTTTGTGAGGACTTTTACAGCAATAAAAAAATGCATTTTGTGAGGGCCAAATCCGTCACAAAGGACTGACGTGACTAGTGCGTTTGTGGCTGTATAGGCCGCCACAAAGGAATGTATACGTGCCACAAAGGACGCCCATTGTGATTTTGTGAGGGCTTTGGCCGCCACAAATGCTCAAGGTAACACTATATATATTTCTCTCATCCTCCTTTCATTTTTTCACATCCAACTTCTCTCTAAAACCTCATTCTAACTATTCTCTCCTCCTTCTCTCTACACAAAATTACTCTTAAGCTTCATTTAAATTTGGTAAGTATAAATTATATTATATATGTAATTTTATAATTTTATTTTTTAATTTGATATAATTAATTAATGTTATTGATTTTTATTTTTACAGTGCTTGTTAATTATTTCGAAGTCTTGCAAACATCGTACGTGAGTGAAAGCTTGAAGTCAGACGCTACTCGGCATCAAGTTAGTATTTTATATATTTTAAGTTTAGATTAGTAAATATATATATATATATTATTCTTAAAATATACATTAGTAATATATATATTTAGATTAGTTTTATAAATTTATTTTTAAAAAAATAGGAATGATGTTGTTTACATATTAATATATGATAAATTAAAGTTTCAAACCACGTTTAAAATATATTGATTTTAATATAATTATTATTTAAAAAAACATTATTAAAATTGATGATATTATTATTTTTTTTGTTATAAATAAGTCTTGATTTTTAAAAAAACATCATTTAGAATTTTATATAGGTTTGTATAATGATATAGTATTGATTAATAATTTATTATATTGTTTGCAAATTAATTAATATATAATCCCCTAATTGACATATATATCAAAGTTATTTTGAATTTAAGAAAACATTATTAAAATTTATGATATTAATTATTATTTTTTGTTATAAGTATTCATATTTTATTATATTATTTATAATTTATTATATTGTTTGCAAATTA
>JBBPBR010000004.1:4592163-4613553 GCA_037974775.1 Cicer pinnatifidum
AATTTAATTTTAATTTATTTATTATTTAAATTAATCTTTAATTTAATTATTAATCTTTAATTTTAATTTAAATATTTTATTTTAAAATTTTAATTATATTAAGATTAGTTTATTATATATTAAATTTAATTTATAATTACATTATATTTTAAATTTAATTTTAATTTTAATTTAATTATAATTATAATTTTAATATTATATTTATATTAATTTATTATATATAATATTATAATAAACTATTAATTTTAAATTTAAAAATTAATTTATTAAATACGTATTATTTTGTGGCGGCCTAAGCCCTCACAAAATATATTATTTTTTAATCAGGATGGCATTTGTGGCGGCCAAAAGCCCTCACAAAGGAGGGAATTTGTGGCGGCCTGGGCCCTCATAAAGGTCCAATTAGGCAAATTCAGCCTGTCCTTTGTGGAGGCCTATGCCCTCACAAAGGCAGACTTTTGTGGCTGCCAAAGACCTCACAAATGCCTGTCTTTTGTGGCTGCAAAAACCCTCACAAATGTCAACCTGTTTCAGGCACTTTGTGGCTGCAAAAGCCCTGACAAAATTTTGTGATCATCTTCTTTGTGGCTGCCAAAAGTCCTCACAAAATCCACCTTTGTGGCTGATTATACCCCTTTGTGAGGGCTTTTGGCCCTCACAAAATCCCTCATTTCTTGTAGTGAAAGTTGGGAAGGAGCCTTTACCTCCGTTGAAGCTTTAACAACCGATTACGACACCGCAATTAATTATGGTAAAATTTTCGCTCGCGTTCGAAAACTAGCTCACTAGCATCGTAGCGTGGCAATGAGCAATTTTCCCTTATGATAAGGGAGCCTAGATCTAGAAGAAATGTGGAGGTTTGTTTTTGAGTTTTTTTTGAAAAAACACTAACACTTGTGTTTTGTTTTCTTGAAACAGAGAAAGAAGAAAGAAAAGGGGAGCAGGCGAGAAATAGGTTATGTTTTCCTTTCTTGGTTTCTCATATATATATATAGAGAGAGAGAGAGGTAGGAGTGGACAACGGCGGATCCGGGCAGGTTCGAGTCCAAAATGTTAATCTGATCAAAACCGCGGGTGTATTTCGTAGGCCCGCTTCCGCCCATTTTTTCATTCGGGTAAGACAGATTACGAGTCTCGTGGGTGACAGGTTTACGGGTAGGATTGTTGCGGGTAACTTTCAGATCAAATCCAAATAAAAAAAAATGATGAAGAAGAAACTAGTAAAATATCCAAACAAACCAGATCTGATCAGATCTGTATCAAACAAACCAACACAAAAATATGGTAAAAATTTGAAGAAAAAAAGAAGACGAAATAATGAAGAAAAACGAAAACGATGGTGAAGAAGAACGGGTGGTTATCATCTGTTTTCACTGCTGGATGGTTTTGAAAATAAAGGAAATGGTTGATACAAGACAACGAAATAAGAAAAGGGGTTGAAGTTGTGCATCTATGTTGTTTTTGACGGCTACTACAAATAAAGTAATGGTAACAAAGAACTGAGAATTTTGTGCCATTATTTTAATAAAAAACTCTGCCATAAAGTCATGACTATAAATATATTAATTAATTATTAATTATTCCAATAAAAAAATGTTAATATTCCATTAATTTCTTTGTCCATTGAAAATATAAGCATTAACTATTTTGCAATTTCCACTAAATCAATGCTAATATTTGTGTAAAATATGAAATGGTGTGTGAGTATTAGCCGTTTGTATTTATTATCGGGCGGGTATGGATTTAATCGATTTTAGAATTTTCAACCGAATCCGCCCGTTTTAACCCATTTGCAATCGATTCTATAATCCGTTTACCCGTTCAACCGACCCGAACCACCCATTTTCACCCAGTTTTTTGTTTTCGGGCGGGTCAATAGATTTTGTTCACCCCTATATATAGGTTACTTTATAATATATATATATATATATATATATATATATATATATATATATATATATTATAATTAAAATCAAACCAACAAATATATAACAACTCTTACAGACATCATTTCACTCACATCTCCATCTAATTTAATAAAACAATATATACTCTCGTCGCAACTCATTTGATAGATAAATTAAATTTTTTGTAACAATATTTTTTAAAATCTGTCTGGTATTAAATTGTTCCTAACATAATTAAATTATTCTTCGACAAATAATTTTAATCGAGACTCAAAATATATATATATATATATATATATATATATATATATATATATATATATATATATATATATATATATATATATATATTAAACATACTATCAACTCTAATAAAATATAATTTTGATATTTAATTCCCAAAATCAAAATTCAATTGGGCTAAATGCCTAAGCAATTTAACACAACATACCCTAAAATTGCATAAATTAGAATTAAGAAAATTAAGGGTATTACACACATTCATAGGCTCTACTTGCGAGTGTAATTCACTTGGGATCGGAGATTCTGACATAAGCCAGACAACCCCATGTTCGAAGATAAGACAAGTTGGATTGTCTTTTCTTCATTATTTCATAAGGAGATGTTAAGGGTCTTACACACATTCATAGGCTCTACTTGTGAGTTTAATTCGCTTGAGATCGGAGATTCTGATATAAGCCAGACAACCCCATGTTCGAAGATAAGACAAGTTGGACTGTCTTTTCTTCATTATCTCATAAGGAGATGTTTTGCTTTTAGAATTAGGAACTCTATTCAAAACATAGCAAAAAGTCAAAATAATTTCCCCTCACCAGTGAGATGCAGCACTAGAGTTAAGCATAATAGCAACAACTAGTTCAGTAAGGGTTCTATTCTTTCTTTCAGCTTTACCATTCATTTCAGGTGAATACGATGCAGTAGTTTCATGTATAATTCATTGGGTTTTATAAAACTCATTAAACAAACTGGAATCATACTATGTTCCTCTATCACTACGAAACCTCTTAATCTTTTTACTAAATTGATTTTAATTTCAGTTGCAAATATCTTAAACATGTCAAACGCTTCACTTTTATTTTTCATTAGATATACAAAAGTAAAGTCAGAGCAATTGTCAATAAAAGTGATGAAATAACGCTTTCCATTTCTGGTTAACGTCCCATCAAGTTCACATATATCAGAGTGTATTAAATCTAGAGGTTCAGATTCTCTAACTATTGATTTATGTGAACTCTTAGTTATTTTAGCTTGACTGCAAAAATCACATGTTTGTTCATATGACAGAGTCTAGCATGCCAAATATTAAAATCACACAACATGTAAGCAGAAGGAAACATTTTATTGATTTCAACATTCAATATAAACATGTCATCAGTGGCGTACCCTTTCCCAACAAAAATACCATTTTTTAGAAATGGTGTACAAATATGCCCCTATAGACTAAGTAAACCCTGTCTTATTGCGAAGAAACCCAGAAACCAGATTCTTCCTTATTTATGGAGTGTGCATGACATCCTTCAGAATTAAGGTCTTTATAGAGGTGAATATTAGTTCCACATCTCCAATACCAACAACATTAATGGTGTGGGAATCTCCCAACAACACTTTCTTATCTTCAGCAGCAGTGTATGTTTTAAACATAACACGATCATAACAAACATGGCGTGAGGCGCCAATGTCTATCCACCATCCATCTGATCCACCAACAAGGTTGATCTCAGTTATCATAGTAATGAATTGCTCTTCTATCAAGTTAGTCTGATTAGGAGGGTATGGCTTGTTCCTACACTTGTGTTCCATATGACCCTATTTCCCACAGTGGAAACAAAGAAAAGGGAGAGGGCCATTTCTAGGAGGTGGTTGCTGCCTTGCAATTGGGACCTTTGGAGGGTTCTCATTCTTGTTGATGTTCTTTGAAGTGCGATTTTGATTCTTTAGTTGTTTGTCGTTTGGCTTCAGAACTGCTCCGATGAATTTCTTTTTCTTGTTATTTTCCACAAGAAAAACTTCATCTTTCTGGTCTTGTTTACGAGATTCCTCCTAAAATCTAAGGCGAGTTATCAGACTTTCTAGAGAAAATTCTTTTGTTTTATTCTTGAGAGAATTTTTAAAATCTTTCCAAGTAGGGGGCAGTTTGTCAATAATAACAGTAATCTGAAACTGTTCATTTAGGGGCATACCTTCAGAGATGATCTCATGAGCAATTTTCTGGATTTCATGAGACTGAGCTTCCACTGATCTGTCATCTATTATATGATATTTGAGGTAGCGGCTAACAACATAATTTTTGGCTCTAGCTTCCTCAATATCATATTTCTTCTTTAGAGCATCCGAAACTTGTTTAGCAGCATTGTTGTCGGAACGGTAGTAATCATACAGATCATCAGAAAGTCCATTAAGAATGTAATTCTTACATAAGTAATCATTATGTTCCTATTGGTTTAATTCAACAACTATCTTATCCTTTTATGTTTGTTCACCTTCTTTTGGAACAACAGGAATGTCATCCTTTAGAACGTTGGCAACCTTTTCTGTGTTAGAAAAACCATCTTTTGTTGTCATCGTTTGAAATGACTTCCTTCAAACCAAAACGGTTTGTTGTAGTCAGAAGCAGAATAACTTGTCCCAGTAATTTCGTCGGTAGACATGGCAGTCCGAAAACTTCTTAAAATTGTTGTTTTTAAATTTCGAGAAAACTTTTAAAAAATAATTTATGCCACCGAAAATATTATTTGGTGAATTGCTTGCGTTCACCCTTCTTCACAAAATTGGGGTACCCTATGGGGCACACTCTAAGTATCATACCTCCACCTTATATACCCTACTAGTGTGTGAATATCCCTCTTACGTGAGACTTTTTCATTTTTTCAATTCACAACAACACTAACTCTCATAAATGTCATTATTAATTACAACAAACTTCCATTAAAGCATCATAATTTCCAAGGTTAGTTATAGGCCTAAACACCCAATCTCACCTAAAACCTCGGGTGCGCCTGATTTCAACCATTTAAAGTTGCAAATAGGGTGGGTCTCGGATTACAGGTTTTACAGATTTTCGGGGTGGATAGAGATGGATTTAACTTTGTTGGGTTATATATCACATTTTTTGACCCATCTGATTTTTGCAACCCAAATTTAAAAACATTATAAAAATATCAAAGGTAGCACTTTCTTTGATGAAGCAAAGGTTGCACTAAACAGGATGCATGCAAGCGGCAGGGTGGTAAAATGGAGTTGAATGGAGTTGTATGACGGTGGTAGTGTCTCACGATTCATCATCATCTGTCAAGAAGAAAGGTTGAGCATGGTATGTGTGTGAGAGTGAAAAGATGCAGGAAGGGTGGACAAAATAATAGAGTGCTAGAGAAAGATCAGGTATCTTGATATTGAGTTGGGAATAAAAAAATTTGTCTAGTTTGTCATAGAAAATTAAATGAGTTCTATATTTTTGTGGTAGGTGAAGATAAAGTCATTTGGACTATACTAAAAAAGTGCGTTAGGATATTCATAGTCTAATACTAGGATTACATGTTTTCAGAAGAAAAAAAATACTAGAATTACGTGTATTTTAAGACTACAATTTGAAATTGAATTAAGTCGAACATCAACGACTCTATCATATCAATCCGCAAATCACTATTTGAATTTCATCTATTTTTAAAGACTTTTCCGTTATTGCTACTTTGTTTGAGACGAAGATACTTAATTCAAATTTAAACATTAAAGTTATTAAATAATTATTATATATTTAGTATACCAATTTAGAATCAGCTTGAGAAATCAATACAAATATTATTTTGTTTGAGTTAGAAATTAGATAAAATGAGAGATGTTGTGTTTAACAAACAAAAAAGAATGAAACTTTTAAGGACTAAATTGCCTCTAAGTTGAATGCACATTTCACCTTAAATGTCTATGATTTTAACCTCTTTTGACAGCGAGTTCAAGTTACTATATCAATAACTAAGGAGAGAATATAAGCAATGAAAAACGAGGGTGAGTTAGAATCAATTTAATACAAGTCATTTTTTTTTTTTGTACAAAAATCAGAAAAGCAAGCATATTAAGAAAAAAGTTGTAGTAAAAAGTTGTAGCAAACATAAACTAAAGTATACGAAGAGTAGTTGAAGAAATTGTCAATCATTGGATCTTAACGAGTTCTTCATCTAAGGTCGGACTAACATGCTATGAAGTCAAAAACAAAATTATTAAATAAAGTATTTCCAAAAATTAATAAATAAATTATTAATATTTTATCTAATAATTATAGAAAATTTCTTTAGCAAAATTAATAGCATTTTCAAATATATTTTTTATATATTTTTTAAAATATAAAATAAGACATTTTAACTGTTTTACATCAACATAAAAAACTCATGTAAATTTTTTCATCTTTTAGTTGAACGAGAAAATAGTGTGTATACTATCACTCCAATAACTCATGTTAGTCATATGTTCACTATTTATCTCATGATTTCTCAATTTATAACTAATATTTCTCATATGAGCAATTGCACTAACTTTTTCTCTCATAATTTCTTAATTTATAACTAATATTTTTCTCATCGCTACTGTCTACGTGAGCAGAATATTAAATAACTTGTAACAAAAATAAAATATTTTATTTAATTTATAAAAAAAATTGATATTTTGGTAAATAGGTTGAAATAGTTAATTGAAAAAGTGTAGTATTTGATATTCAAGTTGGTATATGTCCCTTACAAAAATAAAATAGTGCAGTGATTGCGAAGAGACAAAATTTGAGATACCGTAAAATTGTTTAAAGTCTTCAAAATGTAATTAAGAATCTAACAAAAAAAATAGAAATATGAGTCTCCAATTTAGCATATGAGTTTTATGTGATTTAAAACATTCCTTCGTATGAATGCATATTTTTTAGGAGTTATTCATTTCATGTTTAAAATGAGATAATATCCACCGTATAAACTTTAATTTCTAATTAATTTTAGTTGTTCTTTAAACTTATTTCTTTCTTTTTCATACACTTGTTCCATCCTCTTTTCTTTTTATACTTCTTGTAAATGAGTGGCACACTAATCTACACCAAGTTATCTCTCTTTCAACAATTGACGTATCAAGATATCTTAAATAGTTATACTCTATAGCCATTAAATTCTAATTATTATTAGAAATGTCATGGAAGTAAATGGATGGTGTGAAAAAAAAATTATCCAACATCACATCTTAAATGAGTTCTACATCATCCAAGGGACCATAGAAAACTTTTGAAGAGGGACTGAAAACCCATAATTAAAAAAAAAAACTAAAAATTAAATATGAATAAACAAGAGGCCAAAGTGTATTTAAGAAAAGAAAAAAACAACCTAAAAACAAACTAAAACTATACTTGACTACTATAATCCCAAAACTAACTAAACCAAAACAGAAAAATAACTATGGCTAACTTAGTAAAAATTAACCATCATTGACACTTCAATCCGAAATGTATGTTGAGTAAACTCATTTTGGATTTGAAGTAGAAAAGTAATTTGAAATGTATGATAAGTAAACTCATTTTGGATTTGAAGTAGAAAAATGGTCCAGCAGCAAGAGGCTTGGTAAAGATGTCGGCCACTTGTTCTTGGGATGAGATTGAAAGTAAGTGTAGTATTCTCGATTGGACTTTATCATGCACAACATGACAATTCATTTCAATGTGCTTTGTGCATTCGTGGAATAAATAATTCGCAACGATGTGTAAGTCCAATCTATTGTCACAATAAGAGTTGTCTTGTTGGAATGAGAAATGTGGAAGTCGTGATGAAGATAAATTAACCGTTGTGAGTCACATGTTGCTAAAGTTAAAGCACAATACTCCACCTCAGATGATAAAAGAGAAATTGTAAGTTGCTTCTTGCTTTTTGAAGAGATAAGAGAGGAACCCAAGTAGAAGCACCCAAATATGAATCACAAAATCTTTTCAAGCAAAGTGAGGAGGAGGATTTGAACATAAGACCTGTGCTTGGGCTGTTTTTGATATAGCGCAGTATCCTAGTGGCAACTTGAACGTAGAGATCCGTGGGAGATTCCGCGAATTGGCTCAATTTGCAAACAAAATAGGCAGTGTTAGGCCTAGTGTGAGTAAGATAAAAAAAGTTTGTCAATTATCCTACTAAAAATAGAAGGATCATGTAAAACAGCTCCAGATTGTTGATGTAATTTAATTGCATTATCCATGGGACTAGAACACGAATTTGCAGCTAGTAATGTTATGCTATTTTATAATGGTCAAGGTGCACTTTATAACTATCTCAACAAAAGTTAATGTTACGCTATTTTATAATGGCAGTGATTGAACCTCACCAATTTTCCAATCCATACAACAAAATAAAACCATTCTATGGATTGAACGGAAAATATTATATAGGTAAAGAATGGGAACACCTATCAAATAATATCTGTAAAATCATCTCTGACAGTTTCAGGCAATGAATCTGAAAGAGGTTGATATCCTTCATCTTTCATCAATTTGGTTAACAATCTTAACTCCGACCGTATTTCATCAATTTGCGGGTGCATATTGTCTCCAACAACGAACACATGAACAAAATTCTTTAACTCAATCCAGCTACAGCCAGGTTCTTTATTCACCCCTCTGGATTTCATCATCCTCCTGACACGCTCTACGTCTTCCCACTTCCCTAAGGCTGTATATATACTCGATAACAATACATAAGCAGATGATTCTGGTGATCCTAGCTCCATTAGTTTCTCTCCAGCATAAGCTCCGAGTTCATAGTTACGATGGTTCTTACAAGCTCCTAATAATATGCGCCACAAACACAGACTGTGATCAACCGTTGCAGATTCAATGAACTCTTTAGCTTCATTGAGCTTACCTGCACGACTCAAGATGTCAACCATGCAAGCGTAATGCTCTACGGTCGGAGCAATGTTAAACTCATCAAACATCATCTTGAAATAATCCCAGCCTCTGTCCACAAGTCCCATATGACTACAAGCAGAGAGAAGATTCACAAAGGTGACTTGATCAGGCTTTATTCCCTCCAATAACATCTCCTCAAACAACTCCAAGGCTTTATTACCGTGACCGTTTTGAGAAAGTCCAGATATCATTGCATTCCATGAAATGACATCTCTGGAAGACATCCTCCAAAAAATAAGGCACCCATCATCCAAACTTCCACACTTTGCATACATGGCAGAAAGAGCACTACCAATAGGAACTTCTAACTTGAAACCATACTTAATGATCAGGGCATGCATTTGCTTCCCCTGATCTAAAGCAGCCAAGCTGGAACAAGCTCTTAGGACACTTGCCATGGTAAGTTCATTGGGGATAACTCTCTCCATCTGCATTTTCCCATACAAGTTGAGAGCACCTTCATAATCCCCATTTTGTACATACCCCGTTATGATAGAAGTCCAAAGAACAACATCAGGTTGTTGTACACACTCAAAACCCTTACAAGCATCCACTAAACTACCACATTTTGCATACATATCCACCAACGCTGACAAAACATACAACTGCAATCCAAACCCCAACTTGAAGGAAAAACCATGCATCTGTCTCCCTTCTACAACAGCACAAAGGTCGCTGCAAGCATTGACCACCCCAACAAGAGTAAACTCAGAAGGCAACACACCAGAAGAATGCATTTTATAAAAAAGCTTCAATGCTTTATCAGAGTCCCCACTCTGTGCATAACCAGTAATCATAGCGGACCAAGTGATCGAATTCTTATCCCCCGAAAATTCAAAAGTCCGAACAGCATCATCAAGGCACCCACATTTAGCATACATAGTCACAAGAGCATTTGCAACAGAGACAATATAAATCAACCCGTTTTTAATGGCAAGTGAATGAACCTGTCTACCAGTATCCACAAACTCATTACTCGTTAACGCACTGAGAACACTAGTTAAAGCAAACTCATTCTCAATCTCTTCCTCACAGCGCATGAGTCCAAAAACCTCAATCGCCTCACCAGCAAGGTCAGAAGCAGCATACCCAGAAATCATAGTGGCCCAAGAAACCGTGTTTCTGTCAGGCATTCTATCAAACAGTTTACGCGCATCCAAAACAAAACCCGTTTTACAGTACATATTGAGAAGAGAACTCCCAACATAAACATCACCAGTGCAGGCGGTTTTAACAGCAACAGAATGAGCTTGTCGGCCCGCAGATACATCGGAGAGATTCGAAGCGGCGGAAAAAACACCAGCAAGTGTGTGAGCATTTGGAATAGTGTTATTGACACGCATCATACGACGAAAGAGGTTTATAGCGAAGGAAGGAGAATGATTCTGTTGGGAGTAAGCGTTGATGAGTGAGTTCCATGAAACGACGTCTTTATGATTGTCGTTGATAGAATCAAAAAGGTTGTAAGCGTGTAATAAGTGACCTGATTTAGCGTAGAAGTTGAGGAGAGTGTTGGCGAGGTAAATGGAATAGAGGGAACCGTTTTTGAGAATGCGAGCGTGAAGTGATTGACCTTTGAAAATGTGTTTGGTGTGAGTACATTCGATGAGGTCTCTTACCACTTGACGATGTTGCTCAGGAAATATATCTTGAAAAGTCATTGAACCTTACCATGGAAGAAAGCAACAACAAAAACAAAAGTACAAAAACATTGAGTAAACTATCAAAAACCTCACATGGAAGTATTTGACATTATGGAAATATTTCAATTTTAAACGACTTCAAATATCTCTCTTTGACTGGTGAGACCTGTTATCTTACATAGCTATAGTGTCATAGCTCAAGAATCTTATTTCTTAGGCTTAATTGTCATTTTGGTCCCCCTATTTTAGCTGAATCGCAAAATTAATCCTCTCATTTTGTTTCTCTGTAGTTTTGATCCCCAAACATAATTTTAGTTCAAAACTTGATGAAATTTCATTTTTTAAAACCGTACTACATCATTTATGATCATAGATTTCAGGTACAATTGTTGCAAATGAGATACTAAGATACGGTGTGACTTAAATAAATGTAAAAAAAAAAAATGAAATTTCATCAAGTTTTGGACCAAAATTATGTTTGAGGGACCAAAACTGGGGAGAAATAAAATGGGGGGACTACTTTCGTGATTCAGCTAAAACAGGGGGACCAAAACTGCAATTAAGCTTATTTCTTAACTAACTTATTTTTTTCTACTGTGAATAATAAATACAATTTTAATTCTCACACTCCTCAATCTTTTTTAAACCCAAAATATCTAAATTGTCCTTCTCTCTTTATTCAATTAACCACTCATTACCTTCATCTTTATTACCTACCAACTTCAACCTTCTTCATTATTCTTCAATATTCCTCATCTTCAATCATTTTGATACATTTGATGTTCAATAAACTTGAATCATTTTGAACATCTTTATCATTTTCATCATCTTCATCATTATAGTGAATCAAATCAAGTAGGTAAGTATTTTGCAGCTGATATTTTTTTTCCAAATCTGGGTTTCGTACGTGAACTCAATTCACGTATATTCACGTGAACTTATTTCACGTAGATTATGAAATGAAGAAATTTTCGAATTTACGTGAATTAGGTTCACGTACACCTACGTGAATTAAGTTTGCACATAGTAATGGAGGTTTCATGTTGATGTTACATACGTGAACTGAGAATACGTATGCGTACGTGAACTCAATTCACGTAGCTTACATGTGAATTGAATTCACGTGTACATACGTGAACTAAGTTCACATAAAGAAGAAATTTTTTTGACATGTCATACGTACGTGAACTCAATTCACGTAGGCTCACTTAAATTGAATTCACGTATGTGATACGTGAACTGAGTTCACGTAGGCCTACGCATTCTCAGTTCACGTACACGCAATAAACATGCCATTTCAATTTTTTTTATTGTGTTTAAGAATTGTTATATTATATTATATTAATGTAATTTATTGGATGCAGTTAAATGGATGAAGGGGGAGACAACAGTGACGAAATGTATGAAGGTTTGGAAGGTTTGGAACCTGATGTTTTTGAAGAAATATATGATGATTTGGATCGTGATTTTGAAGAAATGTGTGATGATGTGGAACCTAATTTTGGCGCTATGAATGACGGAGTTGAATCTGTTATGATTGATTTGACTGATATGTTTACAACCGGCATGATGTTTGATACATGAGATGAATTATTGAAATGGGCTAGAAATGTTGGAAGGGAAAATGGAATTGTTGTTGTGATTTTTAGATCTGAAAATGCGACCAGCACGACATACAAGAGTGCAGTCGCTCAATGTAAGACCCATAATTTTAAATTATACTTTATGTATTTTAGTGTATTTTGGTATTGAACTCGGAGACTTTTTAGCCAAAGTTATTAATATTTTGGGAGTTAAATGACCAACAAGATATTTTGATGCTCGATTAAAATTACTCGTCGATAAATAAATTAAATTAACTGCGGTGAATCTTTTACGAAGAATTTAATTCTGGGGAGTTTTGTTAAAAGTATCTCGAGTTGCTAAAAATTATATCTGTCAATTGAGTTGCGACGATAGTAGATATTTTTAACAAAAAGTGGTTTGGAGAGGTTATGGGTGAAACGGTAATTTTAATAAATATCTAGATATTTTGAGATATTTGTTAAGTTATAATTTATATATATTTGGTTGGAGGGAAAAGAAAAGGAAAATAGAAAGAAAGGAAAGAGAAGAGGGAGAAAAGGAAATAGAAAGGAAAGAGAATAGAGGAAAGGAAAAAGAAAGGAAAAAGAAAACAGAGGAAAGAAAACGTTTATTCCTCCTCCCTGCCTCGCGACCCAATCATCTTCTTCCTTCTTTTCTTTCATTTTCGTTGCTTCTTCTAGTTCAAGAAAAGAAACCCAAGGCTTAGTGGGTGAGAAAGAACAAATTTCCAGCTTCTTCCTTCTTCTCGGATTCGAAAACGGTGTTAGTGATTTCAAAGCCGTCAATCACAAACCTCCACTTTTCTTCTAGATCTAATCTTCGTTTCGCGAAGAGATAGCAGGGAAAGTTGCTCACCTCCACACTACGAGGCTGGTGAACTAACTTTGGAAGCGACGTCAAATTTCCAGCTTCTTCCTTCTTCTCGGATTCGAAAACGATGTTAGTGATTTCAAAGCCGTCAATCACAAACCTCCACTTTTCTTCTAGATCTAATCTTCGTTTCGCGAAGAGATAGCAGGGAAAGTTGCTCACCTCCACACTACGAGGCTGGTGAACTAACTTTGGAAGCGATGTCGCGAGCGGAGATTTTACCGGATTTTCGCGGTACCGTAATCGCACGTTAAAGCTAACGTTAAGGTAAGGGCTCCTTCCAAACTTTTAGTTTGCATTTAGGGACTTATATGTAGTTGTGTGGAAAAGAATTTTGTTAGGGTTGAAGTGTTGATTTGGAGAAAATGAAGTTAATACTTTTATGGGTGAAATTCTAATGTTGGGTTTGGGTGATATTGATGAGTGTTACATGGAAAATGAATTTAACTCATTTATGTATGATTTTGAGAAAATGAAATTTGATGTGTTTGAGTGGTGGGTTGTGATGATTTGTGTTGTCGTATTTGACGTGTTCATAATTAACACTTATAAATTTTGAGATGTGTTGGTGTGGATTTTGTGGAAAAATAAACTGATGTGATTTGGTGTGAATTGTGGATTGAATTTGAGAATATGTCTGAGTATGTTCTGTGTGGAATTTGAAAATCATTAGAGTTAAATGAGTATTAAAAATGGGGAATCTTTTAATATCTCTGTTTACTTAATGTTTGTCGTGAAAATCATTAGAGTTAAACGAGTATTAAAAATGGGGAATCTTTTAATATCTCTGTTTACTTAATGTTTGCAGTGAAAATCGTTAGAGTTAAATGAGTATTAAGAATGAGGAATCTCTTAATATCTATGTTTACTTAATGATTGTCGTGAAAAATTGTTAGAGTTAAATGAGTATTAAAAATGGGGAATCTTTTAATATCTGCATTTACTTAACGATTGCCGTGGATAGAGTCAGAGTATGCTCATGCATTTCATAGTACATGGCGACCGGATGAGCCATGGTGATAGTGGTGACCGGATGGGCCACGAGATGATTCCATGTGACTTGTTGGTTCACCTTATCCTTTTGGGGATTGTCGCGTCGTGTAAGGTCTGTGATAGACTGCACATTTTTGGTAAATCGTGCGGACCTGTGATAGGTGGCACCTCGGTAAATAGTACTTCGGCCTGTGATAGGCGATACATTTACGATTTATGTTTTTAGTAAATCATGCTGACCCGTGATAGGTGGCACCTCGGTAATTTAGTACTTCGGCCTGTGATAGGCGGTACAATTATGATTTACGGCCCTTCGAGGAGGGTTTTGGTTTGGAATTCCGAGTCCATTCATTTTGGCATATACGCATTGCATTAGGGTGCTTGGCACACGATCGTGTTTGATTCAAGATTATGATTGAGTGTTTGATCTCAAGTGGTCGTGGTGATTGTGTTATAATTGCCAAGTGTGAATGTTTTGGAATTGTGTGATAGTGTGTTTGATTGCAAAACTATTTCGAAACTCAAGATGTCGTGGTGATTGTGTTATAATTGCTAAGTGTTATGTTTTGGAATTGTGTGTAATTGTGATGGATTTAGTTTATATATTTTTGGAAAAACTTCAGAACAATCGATTTTCCAATCGATTTTGTTAAAATGTAATGTCAGCTCAATCGACTGCCTAATCGACTATTACGTTTCTTGTTTTCTTGAATCTTGAAAATATATTGAACAAATCGATTTGGCTTGTTACAGTAGCTCTGCTATTTATCGAAATTGATTTGCCAATCGATTTGACTTGTTACAGTGGCTCAGCTATCTATTTCAATCGATTGTTCAATCGATTTACTTAATCACAGGACACAGGTCTGATAAAACTTTTTAAGAAATCGATTTCCCAATCGATTAGATCAGCAAAATCTTTGTTCTATGAATCACAAAATCGATTTCCCAATCGATTATCCAATTGATTGATTTAAACCCAGAATACATGTTTCACTATAAACCTTTAAGAAATCGATTTCCCAATCGATTTACTTAGTAAAAACTTTTATTCTGAGTCAGACAATCGATTGCCCAATTGATTCATCAATTGACTGGTCAGTTGATTTATTACTTGATTGATTAAAACCTTATTTTTGATTTCATTTTTACTTGGCAAGTATTATATGAATGCTTAGCATATGGAAACTCTTTTAAGGTGCTTGCTAAGTGAAAGGTTATTTTGTGCATTTAAAAACTTAAATGTTATGTGTTAATTGTTAATTTCGGTTGGTGACCCTTTACAACTATTGTGGAAATCTGGGCTTTGCCCTCAGATGAGAACCAGGACCATCCTACCGGTTCGTACCCTGTGGATGGGAATGTAGTTGGAAACACCTGACTGGAGCTATGTTAGGAGGATCTTGCGGGGCGCGTGAAGATCACTCAGGATGTATAGTTTTTTGTAGAATGATCAGATTAGGTTGACGTATAAGGACTAGATGTCTTTCTTTTGGATTGTGTTTATTTTAAATTGGAAGACTGTACCTATACCAATATTATCAACATGACATTTTATTTTCGATGGGTCCCTTGTACCACTTTTTGACGTGTAAATACTTTGGATTCGTATTTCAAAAACTATTTCGCTGCTTGTAAATTATGTCGACTTAATTGTCGTTGTGTTATGACTTAAATATTTATCCAAAGGTATTTCCTTATTTATTTTTTTTTGTTTTATGAATTTGTTTTGAAAAAAAAAATACACTCTCGCGGTTAAAAATCGGAGTGTTACACTCAAAGACCAGCACAATTTTCTAGAGTGCAATCGCTCACATATCAACACATTCTAGAGAGCAATCTCTCACAGATCAGCACGACGCGACAATCCCCGCAAGGATAAGATGAACCAACAATTCACATGGCATTATCCCGTGGCCCATCACGGTCACCACTATCACCATGGCCCCATTGCGGTCACCATGTACTATGAAATGCATGAGCATACTCTGACTCTTTTCACCACAATCATTAAGTAAATGCAGCTATTAAAAGATTCTCCATTTTTTAATACTCATTTAACACTAATGATTTTTCATATACAACGCAAAGCATACTCAAACATATTTATTCACACCAATTTCAATTTCCACAACCACACATAAATCACATTTCCAAATTCAATCGACACAAATTAAATTAAATTCATTTTCCACCAATCCACACATAAATTGAATTAAATTCTCTTTCCACCAATCAACACATGAATTTTTTCTAAAAAATTCATAATATTAACACATCAATTTCACCAAACATGAGTCACTATAATTTTCAAACATTAATCCCCCATATTTAATCTCCAAAATTTTCAACCATAAATCACCACAACAACATTAAAATGTCAGAGTTCTCCCCACCTCTAACTCGATGCCAACGGTCTTGATTCCTTTTCGAGACTCAAGGAGCTAACTACATAAACATGAATATTTATAACAATTTGTTCACAATAAAACTAATCCAAACACAACAAAATTCCCAAAAATAAATCTTCCTCACACACCAAACTTTTAAAACCAAATAATTTATATTATTTACTTAAAACTAAATAAAACAAATATTGTTCAAATTTCACATACACATACTCGACTATTGAAGCACCGAAATTTTTGAGTTATTAAAAGACTCTAAACATTTTTTTTTCTTTTTAAACTCAATCAAAGTGTAATTAAAAAAGTAACATTTTAAACTCTAACCATTTTTAATTTCAATCTATCTTTTTGCAACTCTTTAACTTAGTTAAAATTTGAACTTTTTCACAACTTTAACAACGCTAATTTTTTTGTAAAATTTCAATTTCAGATCAAACTCATTTATTTGAAAATAACTCATTACATAACTCAAACTCATCAAATTTAATTACCACCAATTCACACCTACAACAATCAATTCAATTCCACAACACACATATAACAACTTAATTAAATTTCAATAATTCAAACATAACTCACCTAATTTCAAAATTCCACATTTTTACACAAAACCCACCAAATTTCATCAACACATTTTTCACAAAATCAACAAATAAATCACATCTCAAAAATTCATAATAATAATTATGAACATATAAATCACATCAAATATGGATCACCACAAATCACCTAAATTTAAATTCCACTAAATCACACATAATCACATTAAATTCATTTTCTACAAATTCACATATCAAATACATCAAATTTCTTTTCCATAAAATCACAAATAATTTTCTAAATGCAAACTAAAAGTTTGGAAGGAGCCCTTACCTCCGTTGTAGCTTTAATAAGCGATTACGGCACCGCTATTAATTCCGGTAAAATTTCAGTTCGTGACGTCGTGTCGAAAACTAGCTCACTAGCACCGCAGCATGGCAATGAGCAACTTTCTTAAGTTTATATATATATATATATATATATATATATATATATATATATATTAAAATAATAATAATATATTATAATAATAATAATAAATATCTAAACAAATATCTAGATATTTACAAATATCTAGATATTTTTATAAAAAAAAACATCATTACGTCTGTCACCTCACATCACATCACAAACCTATTTTTTAGAAAAATATCTACTCTCACCGTAATTCAATGGACAGATGAATTTTTCTGAAAAATGCTGCATCTCAGAAATATTTTTCTTCGACAAAAAATTCACCGTAATTAAATAAAATTATTTATCGACGAATAATTTTAATCGGGTCTCCAAAAAGATATTTTTGGCATTTAACTCACAAAATGTCATAAAATTGGCTAAAAAGTCTCAGAAATTCAACACAAAATTCCCCTAAATTTATAAATTAAAATTTAAAATTAAGGGTCTTACAGGATATGTGATTGCTTCAAAGTTTAACGTGGTTGTCGTCGCATTATCACTTCACCAATTGCAAACATATTTTCCACTTTGAAGTCCACCAACAACATCTATGTCAGATCATCGTGTGATTGTTATTGCTTTTGTTAATAACTGCATTTCGTACAAGTATTAATTGATAATTAATAATCTATAATTTATTTATAATTGATAATTCGTAATCGATTTATAGTTTTATTTAATTTAACAGGTTTACTTAAAGTCAAATTCTCCTATACCACCAACAAGTAATTTGTGGAAAAGATATTGCAATGAAGAAGCACGACAATGGGAGAATATTTACAGGGATCGAATGCAACATTGGTTGCATATATTTCTAGAAATTATAAATGAAGTTATTGTAAACTAAATTGATAACATATAGTGAAGTTGTTTGATTAATTAATGTGTTTAATTAAATAATTTGTTTATTTAATTAACTTGTTTAATTATTTTTTTCCAAATCCAAAATGATATCTAAAATATATATCAAAAATACAGATCCAAAATCCAAATCTAAAATAGATATCAAAAATAGAGATCCAAAATCCAAATCCAAAATAGATATCCTAAGTTTGCCTATGTCTCCTACAGTATGGCAATACATTAGTCCAATCTCTACCACCACCCCTCTGAGATCGCAATATCAAAATTAATTCATTGACGAGTGCGATGCCATCAGGTAATACCAGTTGTCGACCAAGAAGCTCCTTTGCAATTTGTATTGCCCGACGCTGCATTAAAAAAGAGACTAATTAATTAAATGATTAATAATATTAATAAAGTTATAACTTAAAGTTAAATGAATTTACTGTTGTGGCATCTGGAGCATGATCATCATCGACAGGTTCTGCAACCGAAGGAGCTACATAGACTGGTTTTGTACGAATGATATATGGATGAGAAATCCGACGAAACCAGTCCATGTACTCATTTGCGCACTCTGCAGGTATGTGTACAACTACCCCAGCGTCAACTACATGAACAACATATTGCGTAAACATGATGTCCATTTCCTCTGGTGTGGTCGTTTGGCCTACTATCTCCAAAGGTGAACCAGGGATGGTTTAGACATGTCCATATTGACGCAATACCCTATCTGGTAAGTGAGCATACATCTTGGGACCCCAGCGTATCCACCCTCTAAATAGTGAAACAACCTCAAATGGTCGCTTCGGTCTATGCTCTATGTAGGGTGTCCAACATATGTCATCAACATCAATCTCGTCCAGTGCTTTCCTAAATGGAATAACCAAACCTTTATCCCGTTTTGGCTTCCATCTAAGTGCTATCAGATATTCCTCATCATAAGTCTGAGATAGTCGACAACAATTCGCACACAATGCTGGAAAATGCTCACACACCAACGCCTGCACATATGTAATAACATATTCATAAATCAGTAAAACAACAAACCACAAAATCAGGAAATAAATCAAACAAGAAAAGCAAGCGCAAATACCTGTAATAGTATCCGATATCCAAATACCGTCCTAGTCTGATGCATGCTCGCTTCTCGAAGATTGTCGTATAGGTAAGCAAGCGCAGCAGCACCCCATGCATATCCCCCCGCATGAATTGAGGTCTTTGAAGCATTCAAGGTAGGCAACACTCACTGCGAAGGCACTCTTGTCGTTGAACAAGGTGCAAGCCACCAAAAATAAAAGAAATGTCCTCGCAACCATCTGCCAATGCTAATCAGCACATCGCTGATGGTATACGTCGAGAAACCAACTATACCGAACAGTGGTTGTCCGTGTCATGTTAAACTTAGCATATGTATCAGCCAGACTAACCCCAACTAACTCACCCAATAATTCAGCAGCTTCATCCTTATTAAATATATTAACGCTGAAAAACGCACCGGTGATGGGTATATGCAGTAGCGAAGACACATCATCCCAAGTAATGGTCATCTCCTCAATTGGAAGATGAAAGCTGTTACTGTCGCGATACCATCTCTCGACAAAGGCAGAAATTAGACCTTTGTCGATCATCTCGTAGCTGCATTTTAGCAATGGATATAAACCGGAACTTTTAACAAGTTCCTCAACCTCTTCATTTTCAATGATAACTTCTTTTAATTTTTTTCCATTGCTAAAAACCATTAACTCTCCGCGATCCTGAAATAAATTAACCATACAAATATAAGTTCAAACACATTAACAAAAATTAAATATTTAATTTGATTAAAATATTTACTTACCACGCCGTCCCATAGTCGTGATGCAACATGATCCCCATATGTCCTTTACACATACCTGTCAACCGGACCCCCAGGATATCAGTCAGCTGCTTCAGGGTGGGCCTCATCAGCATGTTGGGGATCATCCGCTTGCCCCTATTCTGCTTACGTCTGTTCTGCTTGCGCCTGTTCTGCTTGTTGCCTCCGTAATCTTCATTGCTCACACAATTCAAGCTGAGCACGGTGAGCCCGTGCAAAAGCGGTTGGTCTAGCACGACGACCATCAAGCCCTTCGTCGGGTATAACACGACCGTCTCTATCAATAAACATTGTCCGCACCATTTCTGCATAAACAAATCATAATCACAATCAAAAAACATAACAATATAACATTTATGCAAGTCCAGAAACATAATGACAACATCAAACTGAGTTCACGTACGTGAATTCCACAAGACAGCCATGGCCTACGTAAACTGAGTTCACGTACGTGAACTTCAGGACCTTACGTGAATTGAGTTCATGTACGTGAACTCCATAACAAACCTTTTGTGCCTACGTGAACTGAGTTCACGTACGTGAACATCAACAACCTACGTGAACTGAGTTCACGTCCACATACGTGATTTCATTTCACGTATTGGATTTCAGTTCATGTATGTCAACATACTCATAATACGTAAACTGAGTTCACGTTCATCATCTCAAAACACCCTAAAAATCCAGAAAACCCAGAAAACCTAAAAACACCCCTAAACTCAGAAAACTTCTTCATTCAACAGTCCCATTCAGAATAAATTGCAGAGATTTAAACCCAAAATTCCAAAATGCATACAGTTAACCCAAAAACAAAAAACAACAATGGCTTACTTGATTGTTTGAAGAAGCTTCAAGTGATTCAAGATGGTGTTCAAAATGATTGCTTACTTGATTGAATATTAAAATGGGTTTATAAATTAATGAAGATTTTGAAGAATGTAAATGATTGAAGATGAAGGAGATGAAGGTGTAAGGTTGAAGGAGATGAATGTGTAAGGTTGAAGGAGATGAAGGAGATGAATTTAGAAATGTTGTTTAATTGAATAAAGAGGGAAGGGCAATTTGAGTATTTTGGGTTTAAAAAAAATTGAGGGGTGTGGGAAGTAAAATGAGGCGTGTGGGAAGTAAAATTGTAATAAATAATGCAATAAAATAATAACTTATTTTTTTCTCTTCAAGAGTGAATTAATAAAACAATTTAAATTGACAACAAATTCAATATTAAGTATAATTTTTTTTTTGCAGTTCTTTCATTCAATTTCAGATAATATTTCATTTTTTTATTTTTTTTCTTTTTGATTTAGTTTTTTATTTAATTTTAAATAACAATTTGATCATTTATATCTTAAAATGT
>JBBPBR010000004.1:4619989-4642244 GCA_037974775.1 Cicer pinnatifidum
AAAAAAAAAAACTTAAGTTATCAAATAATTCTACTTTGATCAATCACATCAAAACAAACCCACATTGTTTTAATTTAAACAATTTATTCATAAGATAATACAAAAATAGAAAAATTGTACGCTACAAATTTATGTACAATATGAAGACTTACATACAAAATAAATAAAGCATAAGTGTGTGTAAAGTAAAGATTGATTGCGATTAAGATGATAAAATATATTTTGATTGATTAATGAGGCTATGATAACAATAACAGTGAATTATTTTAAACAGAATGTTAAAACCTATATCTTATTAGTTACAACATTTGACAGACCAAAGATCATGCCTAATCGCTTGAAGCGATTAACCATGAGTGTTCGTGTCCGAGATCATGAGATGTCTTGGTTTGCCTCACAATTCCTATGGCGTACGGCATGATCATTTTTTACTTAAGGAAATAAAATAATATTTGGTGTAACAAGATTCTTCAACTCCTTCTCCCTCAACTAATTTCGAGTTATTGCATGATCACCTCGATTGTTTTCGATTCAGCTCATAACCATATGACAATCTTGATGTTTTCATCAAACAACTGGATTTGAATATTCATGTGTACTATGAATATAATAACAACAACGTGATTTGAATAAATTTTCCAAACAATACCTTCAATGAGAGTTGAACATACATCAACTTATCTTTGATGTTGTTCAACCGATTGCATAAGTCTTATAAGGTTATTTAAACCGAAAAGGCTACCAGCATTCTTATTGGTTGGAAATAAACCAAATTCACGAACTCTATTGCACCTTCTTCATTGACACCAACAGAAAAGACAACCATAAACAACTACATTTTTTTGTTTCATTGTATTTAGATACACAGATGTATGTTAATATATATATAATCAAATATATGGTAAGTAGATTAGTTTATAAGCTATACAAATAATTTTCTATATATAAAAAAAAATCGGATTCTGAAAATTTAATAACTTTTTTTAATGAAAAATATATTTTCAATATTAAATATTACAGTCTGTAATAAATATTATAATAAAATTATAATTTCATTTTCTCTCTTTAAGAATAAACAATAAAGCAATTTAAATTGACAACAAATTTAATATTACAACCAACTTTTTTAATTTCCATGATTTATTAAACAAAATTTTATATTATAGGAATATAAATAGTACTGTTATGTGATAAGTGCCATAGTTGTAAAAAAAATAAACCTTATAATAATATTATATTATATAAATAGATTATTTGTATTCGAAGTGCTTGTATAGAAAATTTATAATTGATTTATTAAATCCTTTAATTTTTTAAATAATAAAGTAATTCTTAGTAAAAATTAGAACACTGATTGTGTGTGATTTATAGTTTCAATACGAAGTCGATGATAAATTAATCAAATTAATATGTTAATCAAAGTAAACTCTAACAATACTCGTTAACATACGAGTACCATCAGGTATTATTTTCCTTTCAAGCAAGATTATTAAAATTATCTTTTAAAACGCACTAACTTGTTTGTAGATTCAAAATTATCTTTTAACATGGTGAATTAATAAATTTATAGTAAATTCTAGGTATACAACAATTTTACCTTAATTTAAAAGAGACTATTTTTTTAAGCCTAATTCAAAATATCCATTTTTTCCATTCTTCTCCAAAACATTTTAAGAGTAACATTTACTCTTCTCAAATTGGTGGAGATGTTGTTATTGAAGGATTGGACTTTTGAATGAATTAACCTTTGTATTTTCGAGTAGTTTTAATTTTTAACAACTTTTAAAACTTATGTCTTTTTGATCTGGTGTGATAATTTGCGTAGTTTGATTTGATACTAGTTTATGAGTATGAAACTATATGGTAATTTTGTATACTCTTTCTTTATAATTAAGTTGAAAGTTTGAATTATTGATGAACTTATAGTATTATAGAAATATATATGTAATTTATATATTAATTTTAATATGAGGTGAATTCCACAAATTTACATATCGAGTTTGCATATCAAATTCACCTAGGCCAAATGAATTTACTTAAAAATTTGAATTCGACAACTATGCTTTCCAGACCTACTTGGTGATGAATGACAAATTTAATAATGTAGAGAAGAACAAAGTAAAGTCAAAAGGGAAATGAGAAGGTAAAAACTTGTGGCTTTAATAAAGTTTTGGAAAAAAAATTATTGGCAACACAAACCAAGTCAATAATGTCAAGATTTGGTATTTAGAAACACACGTCGGAACGTATAATTTGTCAAATATTCAGAGTTGTATCGAATAATAGCAATTATGAGTCATGTGAGTATGTTGACGTCACTTGTTGTTATTTTATTTTTCTATATATTTGACATTAAGAGTTCTATTTTTAAAGTTGTTTGATCAATTTAAGAAATTCAAATATAATTATAACTTTTACAATTTATGTGAATTTCAAATTATGCAACCTTCATTTTTGCAATTTTCATTTTCTTTCTTTATGATTCCGCACTTTAACTCCTTACAAGTTACAATTACTTTATTTATTAGCGTCTTGGTCTTATTGCATTTCTCTTCAATTCCTTTCTTTTACATTTACTTATGTTTTTGCAAAATCTTTTAAAACCTTGCACTAACGGTTTTCATGCAAAATAACTTGATTCTCTAAAACCGTTTTCACAAATTTATTCCTTCACAATCCATGCATTTGATCTTAAAAATGTTTTCTTTACATTGTTATTTTACTTTAAAAATCTCTTTAGCATCTGTTTACCACCTTAAAATTATTTTTTTAAAATATTGCAACATCCATTCATAATCCATGACATTATATGTTTCGACATTCAATTTGATTGGACATTTCACCGACAAAAGTGTTGGGAAAAATAGCATAAGTTCAAAAGAATCAAGACACAATCACAACACAAGAATATAACGTGGAAACTCTAAAACCGGAGAAAAAACCACGGCCGCTGCCTAAACCGGCAACCAGAGAGTTAACACTATGTGAAAATTGTTACAACACATAGACTTCTCTCACCCACACCCAACACCCCAGTACAACCACACTCTTACAAAGCAAATATTTAAACTAAGTCAGATACATGCTTAAAGTGCTATTACTGATTGGTGCTGGTGCATTTGAAAACAAAGGACCAAAACCCAATATATAGCCTTGACCTTCTCCTTATTCTCCCACACTAAAGGATGTGGGACTTGCAATCAACCCCAACAATCTCCACCTTGATTGTAAGAGTTACAGCTTCCGCTTCCATTGTCTTATTGACAATCATACTCCACCATAAAAAGTACACTTCACTTGGAACTAAACCATCCCAAGAATTTTCTCCACTTGGAACTAAACCATTCCAATAATTTTCTCCACTTGGAACTAAACCATTCCAAGAATTTTCTCATGTCGAAACCTCGCTGAAATTTATGGTGTAACTCCCATGTTGGCTTCCAGGAAGTTCTTCAGCCATCGACACATCACCACACACCTTGCATCAATGCCAACCAATGCCCGTGTGCTGTTCTGAATCCGCTAGCAATAACTTGTCCTTTTTCATGGTATAGCGGAAATACCATAAGGACAAACTTTATCTTCTAGATGAGATCATCATCATCTCCCAAAACAAGGGAGACCTTGCCAGCATTTGTCTCAGAGTCTTTTTCAGATACTGCTCCACCTTGTGTAATCCTGATTGTATAAGCACATCCTTGACTTGTACTTTCCACAAGCCAAATTTGATTCTTCCATCAAACTTCTCTATGTCAAACTTCATAACGCTTGAATAAGACATAGCAACTGCGTGCAGACTGTAAACTGTGCACCAGGTAAGTTCCCATGAAAGAGAGGTGGATCACAACATACACGCTTAAATACCAAGTCTTTCCTTAGCCAGAACCTCCCTAAACAGCACTTTCACGGTATCACCTTTCCCCTAACAATACCAAGGATAATTCTTTTCTGATGTGGAAGATCAAACAAAGCTGCAACCACATAGCATACTAAGAAAAATTATCCCACCGAACCTCCGAACCTGGCTCTTGATACCAGTTGTTGGGAAAAATAGCATAAGTTCAAAAGAATCAAGACACAATCACAACACAAGAATATAACGTAGAAACTCCAAAACCGAAGAAAAAATCATGGCCGCTGCCTAAACCGGCAACCAGAGAATTAACACTATGTGAAAATTGTTACAACACATAGACTTCTCTCACCCACACCCAACACCCCAGTACAACCACACTCTTACAAAGAAAATATTTAAACTAAGTCAGATACATGCTTAAAGTGCTATTACTGACTGGTGCTGGTGCATTTGAAAACAAAGGACCAAAACCCAATATATAGCCTTCGCCTTCTCCTTATTCTCCCACACTAAAGGATGTGAGACTTGCAATCAACCCCAACAAAAAGTATGATGAAATTTGGACATCAAATATGATCCATCCTTGAAATATTAGACCCAAATATAGAATCAAATTTTATAAACATCCATTTTTGATGTGTTGATAGGCTTATATAAAACTTGAAATCAACGATGATAAATTGGCACGCTTATTAGGATGTATTTGATTTATTATATTTTGTTTGATATGTCTCTCAAGGATGTAATTTTTTTACGTTTGAGAAACAGAAAAATTGGACCTTTAAAATACACTTTCAATAAACATAGAATAATATGTGCCAAAATTATGACTATGCATGCAGACACTAGTTCTAGTGATGAAAAAACATAAGTTCGTCTATGTCGACCCTTATGGGTTCAACATAAGTATCATCAATTAATAATGCTGCAATTGGAGCGATTTGAACCGCTACGGACAATGTAACGATTAATAACTTACATAACCTAACTATTTCTATGTCTAAAAAGATAAAAATCAAACTAATGATTGAATAAATAAAAAAATTTAACTAAAATTAATTACATTGATTTCAATTTTTATGTGTGTTTGAATGCAAACTGGACCAAATCAAATAAATTCAAGCTCTAATGATTTAGAAATGGTTTCACTTAATTTAAAATGGACTATCTATAATTAAACAAAACCATTATAAAACTTAATAGTATAAAAATTTAGTGTTTTAAAAGTGTTATCTTAAAAACTTAATAGTATAAAAATATTTGTATTGAACTATAAAAAATAAACTAAATCAACATCAATTTGTTTTGAATTTTGTAATAAAATTTTAAAAGCTCAAAAAATAAAAATCGATATGATATGCTACACTTATATCTCCATCACTTTCAAACTCGTGCAAATTCAAATTCACTGTCTGAATTTCCATCACTTTATTATTGTTTTCCAATTTTTTTGTGCGTTTAAATTACAAATTGTTGGAATTAAGTTGTTTTGAAGAAATATGTCCATCACTTGTTTTTACGATAACAAAATCGTTTGTGGGAACACTTTAATTCTCTAACGTTGTGAATAAGTGCACAGGTCTGAAATCAAATGTTTGGTTAATAAATTCTGAGTGTATCCTCTGATAGCTAGACGAAGACAAAGATACAACACGACTTATTCTTTCTTCACTTCTCTAAGTCTGATACGAGAAACAATGTTTAGTCTTAGTGCCTCTGGAAAAAAAAAACAAAGCAATGTCGTAGTTTATTTGCCTTAGATGAACTCAATAAGAAATATTTTGCTTCTACCTCTAATACACAAGTTAACAAGAAATGTCCTGCCTCTACCTCTAATACACAAGCTAACACGAAATGCTCGACCCCTACCTCTAATAAGTGTGACAAGCAAGTAACTACCTCTGTCTTGATAAACACATCAAGCGTCTGATCCTTTGACTTTTAATTATTATGTATCATATGAAAAAGTCAACACTAGGAAAACGTCAATGCTCTAATGACAAAGCAATTGTGCATCCTCTGATAAACATCCCGAATCAGCTACTTGTTTGATATTCTTAAGACATTATGTGATCATCATATCCTCTACTTCCCAACTGTATTAAACATATATGCCAAATCATTCTAAGATACGTTTTTTTTTTAAAGTTTCACTAATAAATCGATTCCACAAAGATACGATACGAAACTTCATGGATTATGGTGATTTCTTGCAATCAGAACAACAGTCAAAAACCATAATTGTACTCTATAAATGACGTGTCTCCCTCAACAAAGAAAGAAACACAAGTTACACAACATACAAGCAATAAGCGATAAATACCTTTGCATTATTGATATTATTCTCAAAGATAATTTATGAAGTAATACATTTGAAACACTCTCTGCAAGAGCTGATTCAGAAAAATCAAAAACATTTTATTTGTAACATAGCCTAATAGCGGCTACGTTTCTCGACAACTTGATTGTTCTAAGCTATAATATTAAACACAATTAGTATGACTAGTAGGTGTTCAAGTGTAAATCTGGTTCAGTGATAAACTAGTAGCTTGAATCCTTCAAGTTGAAGGGATTGAAAGTAACTACCTTGTTGGTGGTGAACCCAGATAAATCGTTGTGTCTTTCGGTTTCATTTTTCTTCACTTGCATTATCTTCTTTATTTTTATATAGCGACATCATTTTACTAAAATACAATTCAACTCCCCCTCTTTTTCTTGTGTTCTTTTCATTTTACAATTGACATTAGAGCATGGTCTCAAAGCTGAGCACTTAACCGTGTTTGAGTAAAGATCTTTATCCCTATGGCAAACTACAGTGAAGAAGTTACAGGCGGAAACTTAACAGATCTCCCTGTTTTGATGGACAAAGATACGAGTACTAGAAAGTTAGATTTATAAGTTTTTACATCTCTCACGATCCAGAACCCTGGGATATTGTAAAAGATGACTATGCAGCTTGATAGTGTTTCAACAAGTGTACTGAATCATTGCAAGTAATAATAAAATGTTAGTACCGAGTGTTAAACTCAAGGATTGCATGTAACTACCGAGTTGTGTTTAATTACTAAAATTGAACAAAAAGTTTTCGAATTGATTAAACAAAAAGTTTTTGAATTCATAAGTTTTATACATCCGCTCAAACACCTATCCCCTCCACTACTTTACCATCATCTTTTCCCTCCTTTGTTACAATATGTGACCTCACTTCATCGTCTTCTACACATCCCTCTCCCCATGAAGCAATGCTTGTTGCACTAATTGTTATCAAATTAGTCTTTGACACATCATAAGACGACACCTCTCGCAAATGCTCACCTCCAAACATTCCTTACTTCCGTTATTGCCAAAATCGTTCACACTAAAAATCAAAGTCTTGATCCTAATGATGTTTCAACCCTGTGGAACAAAGTCTTATCCTTTGTCACAAACTTGGTTTATGACAATAGGGATCATGACATGCATTAGGCTTCACATAATTGTGTAGATTGAAGTAGCAATATCAATTTACAAGGAAGGGGGGTTTGAAATGTAAATGTTCCTATTTAAAAATTCCGAAAAAAAATTAAGGATTTAACTGAAGAATGATCTTGGTTAAGAAAACAGAAAACATAGAACGTTCTTCGTATTCACCAGAAAACGGAGAACATTCTTGGTTAGTTTAAAATCAAAAATTTAGTTTATGTTTTTAACTTAAATGATTAACCAGGCTTAATAAATAAGGAGAAAATAGAAAGAATACCACACACGGATGTATCCTGGTTCATCCAACTTGGGCTACGTCCAGTCCTCACAATTGTGAGATTTTCCACTAAGTGTTCAAAACAAAGAACCTTCTTGGTTTTACATCACCTAGCTCAGATCAACCTTGATTTGTTACAAACTTATTTTCTTTCCACCCAGAAAGAGGTTTAACTAGGTCACCTATCAAGCTTGATAGCATTTCTTACAATCTACCCAAACTATACTAAACTCTTATAGTTTGAGTTTTACAATACTTACGAGATTGTTTTGATAGAATCTAAGATATCTCAACTCTTGTTTGAGATTCAATTTTTTACAAGGAATTAAGTGCAATAATAAGTGAGTATTGAAATATAATCAGAACTAGTTCATTCTTGAGAAAGTTAGAATATGAAGTATGTTAATTTGAATGATTTTATAAGGCTTGTTAGCACTTGAACTTATGCCATTTCCTTGAGTATTGGCCTTTCTTTTATAGGGGTTTTAGAGCAATTAATAATGGTCAAAAAAGCTTTTGGTAGTGCTTTATTAGTTTTGACCAAAACTAATATATATGAATAAAAATATTCTAGCCTTTTGAATACTTTTGAATGCTGTTGACTGGGCTAATTTCTTTGTTCTTGATCCAATTTCTCTTGTGTTTAATGATCCTTTATACTTCAGATATATTCATTGATATCTTTGCTTCGATATGGAGTTTTGATTATGTCAGAATAAATTAGAGAATGATGATGAACTTCTGCATAACTTTAATGAAAATTCTGTTGATTGATAATCAATCAGGAGTTCTAGTCTTTGAACTTTCTAGAGATTGATGATCAATTTGGAGTTTTAGTCTTGATCATTTTTTATATCTACTTGATTAATTTGTACAATTCAAGATTGTTTAACTTTCTTAACAGTGCAAGTTGGAGAAGGTTCAGACTTGTTTCAACTTGCTTGATTCATGACCTTTTCTCTTTGAGATTAGAATGGTTTCTTTGATTAGAATGGATCCTACTTGATCCTTGTCAAGTACATATAACATAAGTGTACATTCCAGAGGCATAATCTTATTTGAACTAATGGAGATTGATTGATCTTGAGGATGTGATGATCAGTCTTGATCCAGGAGAACATTCTATCTTTTCATAAATTTTGTCCAGAATGTTCTCCTTTCGTATATGTTTATGTTTTTATTTGGTTTATTTGCTTTGCTAAAGTCCTATCTTTGAATTAATCCACTTAAAATCACAAGTTAAATTAACATAACATTTAGAATCATAGTTAACATTCTTAATTAACCATTATTTATTTTCATCAAAAATTAAATTGAAAGTTTGTCTTAACAATCTCTCCCTTTCTGATGATGACAAACATGCTAATTTATATTTTAATTTTAATTTTGATTCTAATTTTAATTTTGAAGAGCTTGAAATATCCCCCTCAATTGATGTAGTAAGTGATTTTGGCAGAAAATTAAAACATGCATATAATTTCAACATAAGTTGTTTTCCATGAATTCATTTCAAAGATACAAAATGTCAGATTTGCAGCAGCATATTCAGAAGTTCCTAGTTACAAAAAGGACTTCTACAAACAGTATAAAAACTAACTTAATTATCCCCATTTTTCATTCGAAAAGGATGGAATAAAAGATCCTATGTAGCCAAGGATTGAGAAGACCTTTTGATCTTCTGGAAGCTAAGACAAGGGGATATTTTAAATACCTTTAGTTTAATTATGGCTAATCTTACTAATCCCACCCCTTAGTGATTTTTACTTTGTTTTCTTTATTTCTTTTTGCCTCTCTTTTTGTTTGATGACAAAAGGGGACATAATGTGTACTTTTTGCTTTTTTTGAAAAATTATAAGCAATAAATTTCTTTATAATGAACTTACGATTTTAATGTATATTGATACTCTTTTAGAATATATCTCATCTTATTAATTGAACACGTATATTCTAAGGGGAAGCTTTAATGTAAAGTGCTATTGCTATTTATCTCTTTTTCTTTTTTAACTCAAAAATTGTTCACAAAAATAGATTTTTGTCTCTATAAAAAAGGGGGTGATTGTTGGAACTAAGTTTATTTGAAGAAATATGCCCTTTACTTGTTTTGATGATAACAAAATCGTTTGTGGGAACAATTTAATGCATCAACATTGTGATTAAGTGCACAGGTCCAAAATCAAATGTTTCATTCATAAACTCTCAACGAATCCTCTGATAACTTGACGAAAACAAAGATACAACACGACTTCTTCTATCTTCACTTCTCTAAGTTTGATACGAGAAACAATGTTGCGTCCAACTGCCTCTGAAAAACACAAGCAATGTCGTAGTTTATGTTCCTTTGATGAACTGAACAAGAAATGCGCTGACTCTGCCTCTATCACACAACCGAACAAGAAATGTTTTGCCTTTGTCTCTGATACCCAGGCTAACAAGAAGTGTTTTGTCCCTGCCTTTGATAAGTTTGACAAGAAACAATCGGACTCTACCTTTGATAAGGGTGGAAAGCAAGTAACTGCCTCTTATAAACACATCAAGTATCTTATCTTCTGATTTTGAATTATTATATATCCTCTAAAAAGGTCAATGCTCTAAAGACAAAGCAATTATGCATCCTCTAATAAACATCCTCAATCAATACCTTGTCTGAAAGTCTTAAGACATTCTCTGATTATCTTATCCTCTGCTTCTCGACTATTTTAAACAGATATGCCGAATCATTACAAGATTAAGTTTTGGAAAGTATCTATGGAAAATCAATTCCACAAAGATATGATACAAAGCTTCATGGATTATGTTGATTTCCTACAATCAAGACCATGACCTGAAACCCTAATCATACTCTATAAATGATGTGCATCCCTCAACGAAGAAAGACACACAAGATACACAACGTTAAAAGAAAAAAGCGATAAACACATATGCACTCTTGATATCATTCTATTCCACATTAGTGCTAAGAGAATTTGTGAAGTAATACATCTATAAACACTCTCTACGAGAGTCAATTCAAAAATATTAATAATCTTTTTGTTGTAACCTAACCCAGTAGTGATTGCATTCCTCAACAACTTCATTGTACTAAGCTAGAAGGTTGAGAAGATTGAACACATTCAATGTGGCTATTTGGTGTTCAAGTGTAAGTTTGGTTTAGTGGTAAACTAGTGGATTAAACCATTCAGGTTGAACAAACTAGACACAACTACCATGTTGGTGGTGAAGTAGGATAAATCGCTTTGTCTCTTTGCTTTGTTTGCATTAACTTGCATTATCTTCATTACTTTAGTATAGCCACATAAAAGTTTTATTTAAACACAATTCAAATCCCCTCCCCCTTCTTGAGTTCTTTTCGTTCTACAATGTATTCTGAAATTCGTATATACAATAAAATATTATATTTAATTTATTAATTATAATCAAACACCCCTAAGATTTTAGTCAGGCTTTACCACTACATCTTGCTCATTCAATCAATTAAGAATGGAGTCCTAATTTGACGATTATTTGAATTGAATATTGTTGTGATGTGAGTAGATTTAGTCACTTGTCAAGTCTTCTATTTTACGATAAATATATAGTTTATTAATTTTTTAAAAAAATATTTTTTAATATTATGCATCTTATTTGACAATAATGTACCAATAACAACGAAGGAGTAATAAATGTCGAATAATTAATATTGATTATATTTTAATTGATAACTTAATGATTGTATTGATGAGTAGTTGTATATAATATTATATGTTAAAATAGTAATAGTAAAATGTCTATTAAAGTAAATTGCAAGTAGAATAATAGGAAGAATGAAATGTTACCTTTTTTATGTGTCACCTCAGATTTTTATTGAGTTGTCAATATTTGAATGAAATGACACAATGTTGGATGTTATGTCTCAATAGTATTTAAGAGTATATTGTAATATATTATAATAGATATATAATAACTTCCACAAATTATTGTATGTATATATTTCTTGAGAAACTTTTAAAAGTATTCAATATATTAATTGGAGAGTTAAAACCATAAAGAACTATTAACAATTACGATGTAGGAGCAATGAATGTCGAATAATTAATATTCTTTTTATTTTAATTTGTAACTAATGATACATGAGTAGTTTATTAGATGATACAATAGTAATAGCAAAATACGTGTTAAAACAAATGGCAAGTAGAATAATAAGGAGAATGAAAGAGTACATTTTAGATGTGACGCATCAGATTTTTGCTGACATGACAATGTTTGAATGAAATAACATAATGTTGGATGATGTATCGTGTAAGACCTAATACCAATTGTCTAGAATCTAAAAATTTAATCCATAAACCTTAATTATACAGAGACAAATGTAATGAAATAATAATTTGAATCATAAAACACAATTGAAAACTACATTAAAAATATAGTTTACAACTTGTTTTGGTAGATTCATAAATTAATATTATAAGTTGAACTAATTTAAGTCTTTAACAAATTTTTATTACATCATATAATTCAATACATCAGATTTTTAAAACTAATAAGTCTAGACCAATGTTGTGGTGCTCAACCCATATATTGGTTTCCTCCAACTGGTAATATAATCAATAAATGGGTGAGATAAAATCTTAGTGAGTTCCAAAAATAAAGAGAGGGATAGTTTAAAAAAAATTATTTCATAGATATGTATAAAAATATGAAATTATTATGCATCTCATGATGAAGCTTGTTAAAATATTCTATTATAATGTAAATAATTAGACTAGAAGGGCTGTAAGTATTCCGGCCTGTTAGTATTATTGTAAATTTGGGTTGTTTAATACTTTTTGTCTATATAAATAAATTCTGTTGTGTAGTTGAATCACACGGATTATTCAATATGTCTCTCAATGCTCTTTGTATTCAAAATAGAGCCTATTGAGAGACAACCCTAATCGTCAACTACTCGTGGACCCACTGTCTCCAGTGAATATTTTTTCTTTCTTTTTCGAAAAACCGTGTTCCCAACTATAGTTTCCCCCTCCCTGCCTTTGATATGTTGATTCCTCAATTTGTGTCTATTCGTTCACACTCTACCGTCACTGTCGTCACTATCTCCGACGATATTTTTCAACGAATGACTACTCCAGCAGCGTCGTACACCTAGATCGGCCAAACCCTTCAATCGCGTCATAAGAAACGTCCCCATGCGCCCACATGCTTGTCTTGACACACGTAAGATCCACGCGCCGCCTATAACCACTGCGCGTGACGGCACGCCCAACGACCATTCACGATGCCGCTTCTTCCATAGCACTCGCCTCGGCCTCCAGCTTCCATATCTGCCCTTAGCTTTTAGTTTTGAGTTATGAATATACGAGTTCCAATTCAAACATCCCCTATTTTCCCCGTTCCGATGCATTTTCTGACACTCTTTACTGACCATGACATCTCATTCTGAAACAAAGAGCATCTTCACCAATTACATCACTTCTCCTCTCTCTGTTGAAAAATTGAATGGATCAAATTATGATAGTTGGGCCGCCGACATCAAACTATGGCTACATGGTCAAGGATACGAGGACAATATCACTCAAAACCTTGAAAAAGTGAGTGTGACTGAAACATCCAAATGGAAACATATTGATACTCAATTGTGTAGTGTCATTAAGTCTACACTTCATCCAGATGTTAAACTGATTTTCCGTCCGCATCTCATCTGTGAATCGGTTTGGAGTCAACCAAAGACACTCTATACTAACGACACACGACGTCTTTATGGAGTTTGTCACCGCTTGTTGAATATCATTACTCCGAAGACATTCAATGACTCTATCTCGTCATATCTTGGCACCGTTCATAGTGCACTTCATGATTTTAATGAGATTATCCCTCTTGCTGCAAGTAATCCAGTTGAACAGAAGAAGGAGTTGGATCAAAGCAACACCTTCTTCATGCTTCTTGCACTATATGGTCTACCCCAGGAGTACTCTGCAACTCGTGATCAAATTTGGGGGTCTGTTACTGTTCCAGATATGTCTACTACGTCAACGATCCTCCTTCGACTACCAGCAAAACATCCATTTGAGCATCCTATTACTCCAGTTCCTGGTGACACTACTACTCTTGCCTCTCAGAGACATAATCAAAATCGTTCTCATGGAAGACCATCCAACTCTAAGCCTTGCCAAAATGTGAGCATTGTAATCGGCTTGGACACAATATTGATAGTTGTTGGAAGTTGCATGGTAAGCCCTCGCCTTCGGTAAATGCAACTTAGCTTGATCCTTCTACCACTATTCAAACTACACCATCTCCACAAGACTCTCCGACAAATTATGAATATTTTCTCCAATGGGTTCAGAGTCATCCCAACTGTAGTTCTCTTACTTTGGTTGCACACACTAGTAACTCATCTATTTACCTCTTTCACTCATCTTCTCTTGTACCTTGGGTTATTTACTCTGGTGTGTCTGATCATGTTACTGGTAATAAAGGTCTCTTTTCTTCACTCTCTACATCTGGTTTTTTTTACCTACTATAACTTCTGCCAATGACACCCAAACCCGATCTCAAGGAGTCGACTCTGTCCAAATTCTCCCTTCCATCTCAGTTGCATCTATTCTCTATGTACCTGGATGCCCCTTTAATTTACTTTCAGTTAGTCGATTGACTCGGTCTCATGATTGTATTATTACTTTCACTAATGATAATGTTACCTTGCAGGACCGGAGTTCGGGACGGACGATTGGCCTCGGATGTGAGTCGCAAGGCCTCTATTACCTTTCTACATCTTCTAAGACGTGCTTTACCACAAAGTCCCCTCATATTATCCATTCTCAGCTAGGACACCCAAGTCTTACCAAACTAAAAAATTTGGTGTCTAGTTTGTCTAAGTTGTCTACTTTACATTGTGAGTCGTGTCAGTTAGGGAAACACACCCGTAGTAATTTTCCTGATCGTGTCAGTTTGGGATCCCTCTCGTACTGTGTCTACATTAGAGTCTACGTATTTTGTTACCTTTATTGATGATTACTCTCATTGTACGTGGTTATTTTTAATGAAAAATAGAGCTGAACTGTTTTCCATTTTTGAGCAATTTTATCAAGAAATTAAAACTCAATTTGGAGTTTCTATTCGAACCTTAAAAAGTGATAATGCTCAGGAATATTTGTCCCATCAATTTCAAAATTTTATGGCTTTCAACGGTAGTCTACACCAAACAACATGTCCTCATACACCCCAACAAAACGGGGTAGCCGAACGCAAAAATCGACATGTCAATGAAACCACACGAACCTTACTTCTCCATGGCAATGTTTCATCCGATTTTTTAGGGGGATTAAGTCTTAACGGCATGATACCTTATCAATCATATGCCATCTTTTGTCCTTGATAGCAATATCCCCTATTCGGTCCTCTTTCGCCATACCCCTTTTCACCCACTACCACCTCGTGTCTTTGGGTCAACGTATTTTGTCCATAATTTATCTCCTGGTCTTGACAAACTATCAGCTCGATCACTCAAGTGTGTCTTTCTCAATTATTATTGGTCCTAGAAGGGCTATCGTTGTTATTCTCCCACACTACACCACTACGTTACTTCAGTCGATCTTACCTTTTTCGAGTCTGTACTATATTTTAAACCTACCCATATAGCTATTGAGTCCCCTCAGGATATTAATCCTGAAACTCGTCAGGTAGTTATCCCTATTCCACCCACTCCTATTGAACTTGCCGAGTATGCCCCTAACCTCCACGACCACTACAAACATATCAGCGTCATCGCCTATCCTCTGTTGTGCATGTTCCTATTCCCGTTGTAAACTCTCATTCGACGCCACCTCTGGATCCAACCCTGTCACCTGAGCATGACCTTCCCATTTCTCTTCGTAAGGATATTCACACCACTTATAATGCATCTCCTCATTATATTGATTTATGTTATCATCATATTTCTCCTTTATATTACACTTACTTGTCCTCCTTGTCTTCTATTTATATTCCTAAAACTACAGGTGAAGCATTATCCCACCCTAAGTGGAGGCCATAAATGCTTGATGAGATGTGTGTTGTACAAAGCTTGATAGATTTAAGGCTCATTTGGTAGCCACCAGATATACTCATATATTTGGGTTGGATTATAGTGATACATTTCACTTGTTTCCAAAATGGCTTCGGTTAGACTATTTTTCTCCATTGCAGCAATTCGACATTGGCCTCTCCATCAACTTTATATTATAAATGCTTTTTTGCACGGTGATCTTGAAGAGGAAGTTTATATGGATCAACCATCGGGGTTTGTTTCTCAGGGGGAGTCTTCCACCGTGGTTTGTCGGTTACACAGGTCCCTTTATGGTCTTAAACAGTCTCCTAGAGCTTGGTTTGGCAGATTCAGTTTGATAGTACAAGAGTTTGGTATGATTCGTAGTGAAGCCGATCATTCTGTATTTTATCATCACTCATCCCAAGGGTGCATCTATCTTTTTGTTTATGTGGATGACATTGTTATAACTGGTAGTGATCAACAAGGAATACTCCAGTTAAAACAACATCTTTCAAATAAATTTCAGACTAAAGACCTTGGTAAACTCCGTTATTTTTTGGGTATTGAAGTAGCCCAATCCAAGCATAGCCTTGTAATTTCACAAAGAAAATATGCTACGGATATTCTTGAAGAAACATGTCTATTAAATGCCAAGTCAGTTGATGCTCCTATGGATCCAAATGTCAAACTCCTACCCAATCAAAGGGAGCCTCTATCAGATTCAGGAAGATATAGGAGATTGGTTGGAAAATTATACTATCTCACAGTCACTCGTCCTGACATTTCCTTTGTTGTTAGTGTGGTAAGTCAGTTCTTAAATTCTCCTTGCCAAGAACATATGGATGTTGTAATTTGGTATCTTAAATACATCAAAAGTGCACCTGGAAAAGGTCTCATTTGTGAAGATAGAGGACATACTCAGATAATTAGTTATTCAGGTGCCGATTGGGCAAGCTCATCCATAGATAGACGATAAACTTCCGAGTATTGTGTACTTGTCGGAGGAAATTTAATATCTTGGAAGAGTAAGAAACAAAATGTTGTTGCAAGATCCAACGTTTAGGCATAATACATGGCCATGACACTAGTAACATGTGAACTTATCTAGTTGAAACAGCTACTGAAAGAACTTCAATTTGAAGAGGCCATCACAATGACACTAATATGTGATAATCAAGCTGCATTGCACATTGCCTCAAATTTAATTTTTCATGAGAGGACCAAGCATATTGAGATTGACTGTCATTTTGTTAGAGAAAAGATCGAATCGGGTGACATCATCACTAGCTTTGTCAATTCTAATGATTAGTTAGCAGATGTTTTTACAAAGTCATTGTGAGGTCCCAGAATTAGTTATACATGTAAAAGCTGGGTGCATTTGATTTATATGCTCCAGCTTGAGGGGGAGTGTTAAGATATTATATTAGAATGTAAATAATCATATTAGATGGGCTGTAAGTATTCCCGCCCGTTAGTATTGCTGTAAATTAGATTAGGGTTGTCTATATAAAGAAATTCTATTGTGTAGTTGAAACACACAGGTTATTCAATATGTCTCTCAATATTCTTTGTATTCAACAAAGCTCTTAACTTCAAATTTTCATAAAAGTTTAACTGAAATCATTCCTTCATTATGATTCTATCAACTATGCACGACCTCAATTTTTTTCATTGAAACAAGGAAAAGTCGCCCGATATCATAATGTGGGTCACTAAGATAATTGAGTCTGGATTGGTAAAGATAGTTTGACCTAACCCCAACCAAAGTCCTGATTGTTCTCCTCTACATGTTGTTCCATGTGTGAAACAACCTAAATGTCCCACCCTGAATAAAGCCAGGCATGATCTGATTAATAAGAACGTAATGTACTTGAGATGTTTTATATCCAATGCATGTATTATGTCACATATGTAATGCATCCTTCATCCATTACAATTATAAATACCTTAACAAACTACAAGATAAGTGACAATTAATTCCTAATTACCTAATTCGAAGTTGGAACCAGAGACAACATAGCTAAATGTAGAACTCTGGACCAGAGGTAGCACATTGTAAAGTAAACATATCAAAGGCAACATGACTAGAGGCAACATGATTAGGGCACAAGATTTAGACAAGAGGTAGCATAATCATAGTTAGAGAATCTGTGACTAGAGGCAGACTCAAGTTATACGTGGCTAGAGACAGAGTTAGAGGATACAAGCCCAAAACAAAGTTAGAGGGTATGTGGCCAGAGGTAGAGTTAGAGGATACGTCGCCAGAGGCAGAGTTAGATGAACAATGATCAGAGTCAGAGGCAAATGAACAGTGATCAGAGTTAGACGCAAATGAACAGTGATCATAGTTAGAGGTAGAAAGGAAAAAGAAATCTTTTGAACCAAGAAGATTTTATACTTAGAGTTTTGATGATAACAAAAGTATTTTATGAGAATAATATATTTGACTTCGAAGAGTATGAAAGAAGACTCGTGTTTTTAAAGAAAATCTAAAATAAGATTTTATTCATACTTATAATTGAAAAAAATCTTTGACATAGTTGAAAATAAGATACGGTCATGAATTTGAAGAAGATTTGATAAAGATTTATCTACAACAAAATATGAACAAAATTACGAACATAATCAATCTGAAAAACTTACATAATCAATCTAAAAAAAATAAGAACAAAATCAATCTGAAGAATTTACAAACTCAATTTGAACAAAATATAATTCAGAATTAAACTAGGACTAAATTGAAGCCCAAATTTTAACTATAAATAAATACTCAAGGCTGAAGAAGAAAATCATCGAAAAGCAGATAAAAGTAGTCTTAGAGTTCAAAGAGAGAAATACTTGTTCAAATGAGAAATATTCTCTATGTGTTTTCTCTAAGAGTGTGAGGGTTATTATTATTATTATCAACTTTGTTAGAAGAAAACACTTAAAGTTCCAATCTTTTGTATCCAACTCGATAGTGGTTTAGTTCCTTCTTCAATTTGGGATTGTCAGGTAGTTAAAAGAAGACTTGGCTTGTAGGGTCAAGGTGGCTAGTTTCTCAAAAGTTTTGGGTTCTCAAGCTGTTTGGGAAGACTGGTTAAGAGGGTCAGGTGCTTTGTAATTCAAGGTATTTGAATTAGTGGATTAAAGCCTTCTAATTGAGGGGATTCGATGTAGCCAAGTTAGTGATGAACCAGGATAAATCTACGTTTCAAATGTTTATGCTTTCATTGCTTGCTACCTTTGAATCCAATTGCTTCTACTCAAAGTAAGTCACCAAAACCGATATAGTTTTATTTATTTATTTATTTATAAATCATAAAAAATTTATCAAATTTGGAAAACACAATTCAATTCTCCCTTCTAGTGTTGGCACCTTCAATTGGCATCAAAGCATGATCTCAAGAATGAGCACCTTACAGTGTTTGGTTAATAAAATCTCAACGTATCCTCTAATAATTGGACGAAGACAGAGATACATCATGATTTCAATTTTTTTCTCTTCTCTAAATCTGATACAAGAAACAACATTGCGTCCAATTGTCTTTGAAAAACACAAAGCAATGTCGTAGTTTATTTTCCTTTGATGAACTCAACAAGAAATGTAATGCCTCTACCTCTAACACACAAGTGAACAAGAAATGATTTGCCTCTATCTTTGATACCCAAGATAACAAGAAGTGTTATGTCCCTTCTATGTGTTAAAGTATTTATGCTTTCATTGCTTGCTGCCTCTGATCATTGTGATGAACCAGGATAAATCTATGTGTCAAAGTATTTATGCTTTAACTGTTTGCTGCCTCTTAATCTGATTTTTTCTACTCTAAGTAACCAAAATCGAACTAGTATTTTCTATTTAGTTATAAATTATAAAAAATTTATCAACTTTGACAAACACAATTCAACTCCCCTTTCTCGGGAATGCACCTTTAATTGACATTAGAGGTTGGTCTCAAGGATGCGCACTTTATAGTGTTTGGTTAATAAAATCTCAGTGTATCCTCTGATAACTGGATGAAGACAAAGATACAACACGACTTCTCCTCTCTTTGCTTCTCTAAGTATGATAGGAGAACCTACGTTGCGTCCAACTACCTCTGAAAAAACAAAGCAATGTCGTAGTTTATTTTGCTTTGATGAACTGAACAAGAAATATTATGCCTCGACCTCTAACACATTAGCGAACAAGAAATGATTTGCCTTTTTGACTGATACCCAAGCTAACAGGAAGTGTTATGTCCTTGCCTCAAATAAGTGTGACAAGAAACAATTTGCCTCTGCCTCTAATAAACGAGACAAGAAACAATTAGCCTCTACCTCTGATAAGTGTTACAAGCAAGTAACTACCTCTTATAAACACAATTCAACCCCTTTTCTCGTGTTTGCATCTTTAGAAACATCAAAGGTAGGAGAAATAGAGAAAGAGAATTAGAGGCAAAATGCCTAGAATCAAAAAATGAGAATCAAAGGCTAAAATAGAAAACATCAGAGGTAAAAAATAAGGAAAATTTACTACAGATAAAAACCCAAGTCACCGAATGATACCCAAAGGAAAAATTACAGTGGCAAGGATGGAAAAACTTCCAAAGAACGCGTATTTTCCTTTAATGGTTGGATTCTCACATTAAACTAAAATTATTAACTCAAAATCCTGAGATTTTCTAAATTACTAACACAACAATCATACAATGATCAAACAAACAACATACATGACATTTTAAAATCATTTGGTTGTCGTTTCAAACACCTATATGCTAAAAAAGTTGTTTCCTCACGTATTTAAGTACTTCTATCACGTAATACCTCTGAAACAGTTTCTAACAAGTAGTAAAGAATTTCAATGAATAATTTCCCAAAACCCTAATGCTAAAAGAAGTTAATGTAACATAACTCATAGCTTTTCTAAAAAGGTTCTTCTTGAATGTGAGTTATCTGGAGTGGCCTATCTACTTCTTAGTTTTCTTCCTCTTGAGGTCCAATTTCCTTAGTTGCGTCTTTTTCCTCACCCCCGAAGATGTTTTTATAGTTTATTGTGGGCTCAGGAGAGGATCCTCGCATGTAAGAAGTTAGAACATATCTGATGAGGTTAATGGAGTTAGTGTTTTTTGGAAACTTTGGAAAAAATAGGAATTGAAGAATTTGGGGAAGATGATGAAAATGTACCGGTGAGTTCTTTAGATTGGCTATGGGTAGAAGAGAAACAATTAAAGAATGGTTTGTTTTTTTCTCGAGAATGAGATAAAAGTGTGGAAAATGGAAGAAATTCCCCCATTTTGACCCTTGGACATTCCTTATTTTACTTCTTCTATCCCTTCCTATCCTAATTAAAATTTCTTATTCCTAAATTAATCATGTTAATGTTTAAAAATCCTTATTTTCAAATTTTTTAATTAACTGAGTTATTACATATCGCAATAATATTTAAGAGTCTATTTTAATAGATTATAATAGATTCAATCCTTCATTAGTAAAATATGGCCAATGATAAATATTGATATCAATAAGTTAATAAATTTATTTTTTTTTTATCAGTGAGATTTACAATTTTAAAGCCGATTTATCAAATATCATAAAAAAAAATTTGTGAAACAATTCACTTAAAAAGGAGTTTTAAAAACAATTTTTAAAACAATTCACTCCAAAATTAATTGGGTCAAATTTTAATAACCAATTTGAACCATACCTGATTTTGAGCTGATCCAAACCCAAGTGAAACCAGTTTGAAAAATAATTGATTTTTACTTAAATGATTTTGGAGTCGAACCGCATAAATTTGCTCCAATTTAATGTATCCAATAGACTCTAGTTTTTAGGGCTTGAAAGTCATGTCTATACAACATCAACTTAAATTTGTTCACCTATTTTAGCAAAGAGTTTTTTTTGACATTAAACTGATAAAATGATATATAAATCCCACAAATCAACATATTTCAAAGCCATAAATTTCATGATGGATTCACGGTATTCATGTGGTCATTGAAATCATTGTCAGCTATGTCTGCTCCATTCATGTTTTTGTCATTCTGCTTTGTCATTACAACCTTGCTAACGGGAAGTAAAAATCATATCAAGGACCAATACAATGAATAAGAGAAAGTAAGATACAAAAAGATGAGAAAGAGTTGAACAAAGAGAGATAATGAAAATAAGAGTCATATTTATAGTGATAATTACTTAGTGTAAAGTCATTGCACCACCAATTTTAACAAGGTGTCTTGTGACTATACAATTAGGGTCCGTTTGATGGATAACATAAAAGATATGATAGTAGTAAGTTATCATATCAAGTCTGAATCTAGTGATTGTTTGATTTATCAATATAATATGATAAGTTAATTCAGAACTTTATCATATCTTGTTTCTTTAGTTGAAATATTTATCCTAAATATGAACTAGGTGAGAAACCAATAGAATATGATAAGAACAGTAATTTACTCAGTTACTCTTATAAAATATAATTTATCTAATACAATTTAAAACACAAAAATAATTAATAGAGTTTGATCTTAAATTTAAAAATAAAATATTAATAATTAATTTAAAAAATGTTTATGATTTTATCACAAGGATAGTTTTGTCTTGTTTAGATAATTTAATAAATATATTGTTTTGTCTTTTTAAAATAAATATAATTTTTTTACAAAGGTATTTCTGCGATTTACATATAATATATATC
>JBBPBR010000004.1:4651122-4674655 GCA_037974775.1 Cicer pinnatifidum
AATAAATAAGTAAATACATTGATAAGTAAATAAATAAATGAATAAATAAATAATAAAATAGATAAGTAAATAAATAAATAATAAATTAAATAAGTAGATGAATAAATAATAAATAAATAAATAAGTAAATGAATAAGTAAATAATAAAATAAAAAATAAATAAATAAACAAGTAAATAAATAAATAAATAAGTAATAAAATAAGTGATAAATAAATAAATAAATAATAAAATAAATAATAAAATAAATAAGGCAGAGTGGATAGAGAACTGCTACCGATGCATATATACACATTGCAATTTTTTTGGCATTCTGTGTGAATGTACCATTTATTTGACTTCTATATAAATAATAGATAATATATGCTATTCAAATTTCAAGAGAGAAGTAATCAACTTTAAACTAAATCAGCATACATTTTTTTTTTTCAATTCAAACACAACAGAACTATAAACCATTTACAAAGGATATCAACCATTTACAATCAGCATACATTTTTTAGTTTACATTACATGATATCAACCATTTACAAAGGATATCAAACATTTATAATCAGCATACATTTTTTAGTTTACATTACATGATATCAACCATTTACAAAGGATGTATGAGACTATGATGTAAATAAGAAGTTAAAGCAATGCACCTGAATTGCTGTTTGCTATCGCCGCGAAATTTGTGAAAACATTGCTTCAAGAATATAGTTCAATTGGAAGAAAATTGTTATTATAATTAAAAGGGAATGTTGAGATTAGCACTAAAAATTCTGCCTATCACTACTACATATTTTGATCAAGGTACAGAGAGGAAAAATACCTTATAGTTTTGGTGGTGATGCAAGGTGGCTTGTGATCAAGTTACAGAGAGGAAGAATGCTTTTTGATTTTAGTGATGATGCAAGGTGGCTTTTGATCGAGGTATAGAGAGGAAGAATGTTTTATGACTTTTGTGATGATGTAAGGCGGCTTCTAATGCCCCATTCCTAATGCGGCTCTGCTAATCTCCCATTTCCTCTCTCTCTCTCTCTCTATATATATATAGCATTAGCCTAGGTTATTACTACTATAATAATAATTATAATTATTATAATTATCATTATTATAATTATTATAATTATCATTATTATAATTATTATTATTATCCTATTTTATTAGAGCTAAAGGTAACAAGTAATGTAACAACATAATTTCACTCCTTGTATTATTATATATATATATTTATTTATTTTAATTTATTTATTTTTTGTAAGTCAAATATAGTTAATATTAATAATTTAAATCAATTACTAAGGCAAACCCACCGACACACCTAAAGAAATTAGAATACATATTAACACTCATAAAAAAAATAGTATTGTATCATTATACTATTTAAAATAAGGTAATGAGAAATTGGGGTGTTGCAATTTCTCTTTCCCTAACCAACCAATTTAGTCCCTCCTTCCTTTAACTCTTCACCCATCACCCCTTCGTCTTCTGACCCTAATACCTCATATGATGTGTTTGAAGTTACCATAGTTGAGAACTTTGCTTCACTCGGATATGTAACCTATCCCTTCCTTCAAAAGTCTTGTACATCTGCTCAATCACATATCTCCTCCACTACTTTACCATTGTAAGACCCTTAATTTTAAATCCTAAATTATACAATTTTAGGGTATTTTGTGTTAAGTTTCTTAGGTTGTTAGCCCAGTTTTGTGTATTTAGTGAGTTAAATGCCAAAAATATATTTTTGGAGATTGGATTAAAATTATTTGTCGGAGAATAATTTAATTACATTACAAAGAATTTAATACCAGACAATTTTGTTAAAAATATCCCAGGTTGTTGAAAATTTATCTGTCAATTGAGTTGCGACAAGAGTAGATATTTTTACCAAAATAGTTTGAGATGTGAATGAAGTGATGTGTGTAAGAATTGGTAGTTATTCGTTGGGTTTGGTTTTAAGTATAATATATATATATATATATATACATATATATATATATATTATTATAACTTTTATATATATATATATATATATATATATATATATATATATATATTGGAAAGGAAAGGAAGGAAAACGACAAAACAGAGGGAAGTTCTTCCCAGCCTTGCGAGAATCCTTCTTCTTCTTCTTCTTCTTCCTACTTCTTTCCATTTTATTTTCTTCCTTTGGCTTCAAGAAAAGAAATCCAAGGCTTGGTGGGTGAGAAGACAAGGATTTCTTAGCTTCAATCTTCCTCTTTGATTTGAAAACGAAGAAAAACGGTGTTAGGGATTTTCAAACCGTCAAACACAAACCTCCCCGTTTCATCTAGATCTAAGCTTCGTTTCGCGAAGAGATAGAAGGGAAAGTTGCTCACTACCACGGTACGGTGCTAGGGAACCAACTTAGGAAGCGACATTACGAGCGGAGATTTTACCGGATTTACTCGCGGTACCGTAATCGCATGTTAAAGCTAACGTGAAGGTCAGGGCTCCTTCCAAACTTTTAGTTTGCATTTAGGGACTTATCTGTGGTTGTGTGGAAAAGAATTTTGTTAGGGTTGGAGTATTGATTTGAAGAAAATGAATCTAAGGCTTTATGGGTAAAATCTTAGAGTTAGGTTTTGGTTATATTGATGAATGTTTTGTGGAAAATGAATTTTAAACTCATTTATGTATGATTTTGAGTAAATGAAACTTGTTGTGTTTGAGTGGTGGGTTGTGTTGATTTGTGTTCGTCGTATTTGACGTGTTCTTAATTAATACTGATGAAATTTGATATGTGTATGGTTGGATTTTTGCGGAGAAATGAATTGATGTGTTTTGGTGTGAGTTGTGGATTGGATCTGATAATAGGGTTGAGTTTGCTTTGTGTGAAATTTGAAAACCATTAGAGTTAAACGAGTATTAAGAATGGGGAATCTCTTAATATCTCTGTTTACTTAATGTTTGTTTTGAAAATCGTTTAAGTTAAATGAGTATTAAGAATGGGGAATCTCTTAATGTCTTGTTTACTTAATGTTTGTTGTGAAAATCATTTAAGTTAAAAGAGTATTAAGAATGGAGAATCTCTTAATGTCTTGTTTACTTAATATTTGTTGCGGAAATCATTTTAAGTTAAATGAGTATCAAGAATGGGGAATCTCTTAATCTCTCTGTTTACTAATGTTTGTGGTGGAAATCGTTTTAAGTTAAATGAGTATTAAGAATGGGGAATCTCTTAATATCTCTGTTTACTAATGTTTGTTGTGGAATTCATTTTAAATTAAATGAGTATTAAGAATGGGGAATCTCTTAATATCTACGTTTACTTAATGATTGTCGTTCGAATTGTAAGAGTTCGATGGGTATTAAAAACAGGGAATCTTTTAAGATCTGCCTTTACTTAATGGTGTTTGTCCGTGAGAGACTACACCTTGGTAAATTGTGTTTGTCCGTGAGAGACTGCACAGGTGTTTGTCCGTGAGAGACTACACCCTAGTAAATTGTGTTTGTCCGTGAGAGACTACACCCTGGTAAATTATGTTTGTCCGTGAGAGACTGCACAAGTGTTAGTCCGTGAGAGACTACACCCTGGTAAATTGTGTTTGTCCGTGAGAGACTGCACATGTGTTTGTCCATGAGAGACTACACCCTGGTAAATTGTGTTTGTCCATGAGAGACTGCACAAGTGTTTGTCTGTGAGAGACTACACCCTGGTAAATTGTGTTTGTCCATGAGAGACTACACAGGTGTTTGTCCGTGAGAGACTACACCCTGGTAAATTGTGTTTGTCCGTAAGAGACTGCACAGGTGTTTGTCTGTGAGAGACTACACCCTGGTAAATTATGTTTGTCCGTGAGAGACTACACAGGTGTTTTTCTGTGAGAGACTACACCCTGGTAAATTGTGTTTGTCCGTGAGAGACTGCACAAGTGTTTGTCCGTGAGAGACTACACCCTGGTAAATCGTGTTGTCCATGAGAGACTGCACTCGTGTTCGTTCGTGAGAAACTGTACTTTTAGGATTTACGTCTCTCGCGGAGGGTTTTGTTTGGAATTGTGTGATAGCCTGTTTGATTGCAAAACTATTTCGAAACTCATGATGTTGTAGTGATTGTGTTATAAGTGCTAAGTGTTATGTTTTGGAATTATGTGATAGCATGTTTGATTGCAAAACTATTTTGAAGTTCATGATGTTGTAGTGATTGTGTTGAAGTTGCTAAGTGTTAAGATTTGGAGTTGTGTATGAATGTGATTGAGTTGGTTTATGTATTTTTGGAAGAATAAGCAGGGAAATCGATTTCCCAATCGATTTGATGAGTTGCAAAGACTTCGCTATTTTGACAAAATCGATTTGCCAATCGATTTGGCCATTACAACAGCTCAGCTATTTGGACAAAATCGATTTGGTAATCAATTGGATTTGTTACAGGGACTTAGCTATTCATTCAATCGATTTCCCAATCGACTGATTTAAGCCCAGAGTACAGATTTTACAAAAACACCTTCAAGCAATCGATTTCCCAATCGATTTGCTTAGGGGAAATTCTTATTTTGAGTTAGATAATCGATTGCTGGATTCATTCATCAAGGGATTGGTTTGTTATTTATTACTTGATGGATTGAGAACTTTATTTTGATTTCATTTTTATTTGGCAAGTGTTATATGAACTTTTAGCATATGGAAAACCCTTTTAAGGTGCATGCTAAGTTGAAAGGTTATTTGTGCATTTAAAAACTTAAATGTTATGTGTTAACTGTTAATTTCGGTTGGTGACCCTTTACAACTATTGTGGAAATCTGACCTTTGCCCTCAGATGAGAGCCAGGACAATCCTACCGGTTCGTACCCTGCGGATGGGGATGTAGAGGGGAATGCCTGACTGGAGCTATGTTAGGAGGATCTTACGGGGCGCGTGGAGATCACTCAAGGCGTATAGTTTTTGTTTATAGAATGATCAGATTAGGTTGACAGGAGGGAACAGATGTCTTTCCTTTGGAGTGCTTTTATTTTATTTGGAAGACTGTACTTGTACTAATATTGTCAGGATGACATGCTATTTTCGATGGATCCTATGTACCACTTTTTGATGTGTAAATATTTTGGATTCATATTTCGAAAAACTTTTCCACTGCTTGTAAATTATAATGACTTAAATATGTATCCAAAGGTATTACCTTATTTATTTCTTCGTTAAATGATTTTGTTTCGAAAAAAAAAAATACACTCTCGCTTTGAAAATCAGGGTGTTACAACCATCATCTTCTCCTCTACAATACCTGACCTCACTTCATCTTCTTCTACAAATCCCTTTCACCTCAAAACGATGATTGTTGCAATAATTGTTATCAAACTAGTCTCTGGCACATCATAAGACAACTCCTCTGGCAATTTCTCCTTCCACCAAGTCCATTCCATCTTGCTTCCTTGACCTCCAAACATTCCTTACATCCTTTATTGCCAAAATCATTCACACTAGAAACCAAAATGCTCAAAGTCTTGATCCTAATGATGTTTCAACCCAATGGAACAAAATATTATCCTTTGTCACAAACTGGATTCAAGACAACATAGATCATGGCATGTACATGGCTTCACATAATTGTGTAGCTTTCAGAAAAACATCTGATATCATATACTTATTGATGATACAACTAGAGAAAGCCAAGAGTAACTGGTATATAAAGCTCCTCTCAACCGCCTCGTCAATTACATCTAAGTATGCTCTTTCTCCTTCTAGTGATATCCTTTATAGAACCTCCAGTGGCTGCTTTAATTGCACCAATGCAGCTTCATGCAATCATCCAAAAATCGAGATTTGCACTCTATATGCTCATTTTGTCGCTACTCTAGGATATGAAGACTATGCCTCAACAAGCTTATGTGCATCTCCCAATAGCCCCGTGTTGGATTCATATATGTATTATTAAAAAGGAAGATTTTGATCTTCTAGAAGTTAAAACTGACGCATTTATAAAAAAGATGGCCAATAATTAGGGGGATATTTTGAATGTCCTTAGTTTAATTCTAGCTCGACTTACTAATCCCACCCCTTAATGTTTTTTACTCTATTTTCTTTATTTATTTTTGAGAAATCATAAGCAATAAATTTTTTTTAATGAGCATTTGATTTTAATGCATATTGATTTGGATATATCTCATCTTATTAATTGAACATGCATATTCTAAGGGGGAACTTTGTTGTAATGTAGTATTACTATTTATCTCTTTGTCTTATTTATCTCAATAATCATTCACAAAATAGATGTTTGTGCCTATAAAAAAAGGGCGATTGTTGTCTTATTATGCATATTATTTGATAATAATGTACATAATGTCTCACAATTTTTTCCTTTTTAAAAATTAGTCTAATGAGAATATAAAAAAACACAAATTAGATATAAGAAATTTCAAATTTTTTGACAATCAATCTAACACAAATTTCAAAATAAAAAGTTCCATAGGTACCAATGTGTATGTGTCATTGCCTTCCAATATCATAATAAACAAAAGCAACATATGATACATAATAACATCCGTAAATTTTTGTATGTATACATTTCTTGAACTAAGTGTATTAGTTGGAGAGTTAAAACCATAAGAAGAACTACTACCAACAATATGATTGAGGAACAATCAATGTCGAATAATTAATATTGATTGTATTTTAATTTCCAATTCATAGCACATGAATAGTAATACATGAATAGTTATATACATATTTAGATACTAAAATTGTTATTGTAAAATGTGTGTTCAAACATATGCCAAGTAGAATAATAAGGGGAAGGGAGGAGTACCTTTTAGATGTGCCACATCAAATTTTTGATGAGATGACAATATTTGAATGAAATGGTAAAATATTGGATGATGTGTGAAAATAGTATAAAAGAGTCTATTTTAATATATTATAATATATATAAAATCACTTTCATAAATGGTTGTATGTATATATTTCTTGAGAAATTTTTAAAAAGATCCAATATGTGAATTGAAGAGTTAAAATCATAAGAAGAACTATTACCAATATCGACAAAGGAGTAATGAGTGTCGAATAATGAATATTGATTGTATTTTAATTGGTAACTTATACCACTTGAGTAGTTATACGTAATATTAGATGCTAAATTAGTAATAGTAAAATGCATGTTAAATCAAATTGCAAGTACTTTGTTATGTGTCGCATCAGATTTTTGTTGACCTAAAAATTGTTGAATGAAATGACACAATGTTGGATGATATGTACCAATAGTATTCAAGAGTATATTTTAATATATTATAATAAATATAGACTAACTTCCATAAATTATTGTATGTATATATTTCTTGAGAAATAATTAAAAGTATCCAATATATTATTTGGAGAGTTAAAACTATAAGAAGAATTGTTACCAATTACGATGGAGGAGTAATGAATGTCGAATAATTAATATTGATTTTATTTTAATTTGTAACTCACAACACATGAGTAGTTATACATAATATTAGATGCTAAAATAGTAATAGCAAAATGCGTGTTAAAACAAATGACGAGTAGAATAATTAGGAGAATGAATGAGTATCTTTTAGATGTGACGCATCAGATTTTTGCTGATGTGATAATGTTAGAATGAAATGATATAATGTTGGATGATTTATCGTGTAAGACCTATTATCAATTATCTAGGACCTGAAAATTGAATCCATAAACCTTAATAAAACAAAGACAAATATAATGAAATAATAATTAGAATCATAAAATACAATTGAAAACTACATTAAAAATATAGTTTACAACTTGTTTTGGTAGATTCATAAATTAATATTACAACTTGAACTAATTTAAGTCTTTGATAAATTTTCATTACATCATATTATTCAATAAATCAGATTTTTGAGTTCTGAAAATAAAGAAAGGGTAGTTTTAAAATATTTCTTTCATAGATATGCATAAAACATGAAATTGTTATGCATTTCATGATGAAGCTCTTAACTTCAAATTCTCATAAAAGTTTAACTGAAATCATCCCTTCATTATGATTCTGTCAACTATGCATGACCTCAACTTTTCCTTGAAACAAAGAAACGCCGCTCAATATTTTGATGTAAGTCACCAAGATAATTGAGTCTTAATCGATAAAGATGGTTTGACCAAACCCCAACTAGTGTCCGCATTGTTCTCGTCTACATGTTGTTCCACGTTTGGAACAAGTTAAATATCCCACCGTGAATAAGGCCATGCGTGATCTAATTAATGAGAATGTAATGTACTTGAGATGTTTTATATCCAATGCATGTATTATGTTACATATGTAATGCATCATTCATCCATTACAATTATAAATACCTTAACAATATACTAGATCAATGATTATTAACTCCTAAGTCCCAAATTCAAAGTTGGAACCAGAGGCAACTTAGCTAGAGGTAGAACTTTGATCTAGAGATGACACATTGTTGAGTAAACAAATCATAGGCAACATGATGAGAGGCAACATGACGAGAGGCACCATGATTAGGGCATATGATTCTAACCAGTGGTAGCATAATCAGAGTTAGAGAATATGTGACAATAGACATAGTCAAAGGATTTGTGGCCAAAGCTGAGTGAGAGGATATGTGACTAGAGGAAAAGTTAGTGGCTATATGGCCAGAGGCAGAGTTAGAGGATATGTGGCCAGAGGCAGAGTTAGAGGATATGTGGATAGAGGTAGAGTTAGATGAACAATGATTAGAGTCAGAGGAAAATGAACATTTATCAGAGTTAGAGGTAGATGAATATTGATCAGAGTTAGAGGTAGATGACCAATGATCAAAGCCTGAAATAAAAAGGAGAAGAAACTATTGGAACCAAGTTGATTTTATACATAGTGTTTTGATGATAACAAAAGTATTTATTGATAACAACATATTTGACTTCTAAGAGTATGAAAGAAGACTCATGAAAGAAGACTCATGTTTTTGAAGATAATCAAAAATAAGATTTTATTCATATTTATAAGTGAACCAACTATCACAAGGAACCATCCCGTGGCCCATCACGGTCCCCACTTAACTTTGTGGCCCATCACGGTCACTACTTAACACCGTGGCTCATCGCGGTCACCACTGACACTATAACCTATCATGGTCATCACAAGCTATGAAATGCATGAGCATATTCTAACTCTTTTCACCACAAACATTAAGTAAATGCAACTATTAAAAGATTCTCCATTTTTAATACTCGTTTAACACTAACGATTTTTTTCAAACTTATCAGAGAGTATACTCAAAAAAAAAATTTCCTCAATAAAATTCATAACACACATATTAGCATTTATGAATTCCTAATCACATCAAAACTTAATCACCACAACAAAATTAATATATTAGAGTTCTCCCCACTACTAAGTCGATGTCAATGGTCTCGATTCATTTTCGAGACTCAAGTAACTAACTACATAAACATAAATATTTATAACAATTTGTTCACAACTAAAATTTATCCAACCACAACAAAATTCCCAAAATTATATCCTTTTTCACACACCAAACTTTTAAAACCAAATAATCTACATTATTTAGTTAAAACTAAGTAAAACAAACATTGTCCAAATCACACATATATACACTCGACTATTAAAGCACCGAAATTTTTGAGTTAATAAAATACTCTAAACTTTTTCTTTTAAAACCCAGTCCAAGAGTAATTAAAAGAGTTACATTTTAAACTCTAACCATTTTAATTTCAATCTATCTTTTTGCTCAAACTCTTTAACTTAGTTAAAATTTGTACTTTTCACAACTTTAACAACTCTATTTTTTTTTTTTGTAAAATTTCAACTTCAATTCAAACTCATTTATTTGAAAATAACTCATTACGAAACTCACACACATCAAATTTAATCTCCACTCAATTCAATTCCACAACACACATATAGCACCTCAATTAAATTTTAACAATTCAAACATAAATCACCCAATTTCAAAACTTCACATTTTCACACATAAACCACGAAATTCCATCTCCAGAAACACACATAAATTACATTAAGTTCATTTTCCACAATTTCACACAAAAATCTCACAACCTTTTACGGCACCACGATTAATTTCAGTAAAACTTTTGATCGTGTTGTCGTTTCGAAAATTAGCTCACTAGCACTGTAGTGTGACAAGGAACAACTTTTCCTTCATTCACTTCTCGAAAGGGAGCTTAGATCTAGAAGAAAAATGAAAGTTTGTATTTATGTTTTTTTTTTTGTTTACAAACCCACCAACACCAGCTTTTTCACAAACAGCAAAGAAGAAGAAGAAATACAGGCATCATGAAATGTTAACAAAACGATGGATTAATCCAAATTCAGATTACATGCATGGCTTATATAAAACAATTAAACATGTACATTAAGATGCCCTTCTTCTTTTCCCGGTGGGATTCACATTTGTTTGTCCACCAAATATGGGAACACGAAACATTGTGTAGTCTAACTCCCATATGCGCTCGATAACCCCAAAATATGATAGATTTGCATATATTGGGTTTTTGTCTTTTGCACTTGAGACATGCATCGCTTCAGCTACGAGAGTGACTCCACTATTTTGCATAGTGGTCTGATCATCTTGTTCTTTGGTATAAAATGTGTAGCCGTTAATAACATAACCAGTGTAAGAAAAGACATGTAAGCTCGGACCATTTGCTAGCCACCTCAATCTCTATGAAATTGATCCGGGGTCTATATCAAATTTTTACTTTATGTGATTTTTTAACCATGTTATAAAACTTCGATTGTGCTCTCGAGTTATCCAATTTTGATTCCTATTCATGTTCAAACGAGATAACTGATCCATGTGTATTGTAGCATACGGTTGAACCTCATCATCATTGTGCAGAACATACAATTGTGCCTGCTCCAATTCTATCCTTGATATAGTCAGTAGTCTCCTTCCAATTATCCCTTCTCCTGATAGTCTTCCCGAATGACGAGACATGGGAAGACCTATGGATTCAACATTGGACAAATATTAAGTACAAAATTCAGCAGCCTCTTCAACAATGTATCGTTCAGCAATACAACCTTCTGGTCGACATCTACTTTTTACGTACCCTTTTAATATTTTTATATATCATTCTATCGGATACATCCATCTCATATAAGCTGGGCCACAAAGTTGTGTCTCCTTAACCAGATGAACAGTAAGATGAACCATTATATCAAAAAACGATGGTGGGAAATACATTTCAAGCTCACACAAAGTAACAACAATTTCCCTCTGCAATGTCGGTAATTTCTGAGGGTCGATCACTTTACTACAAATTTCCCTGAAGAAGAAACATAATCTAGTTAATGCTAGTCGAACTTTTTCAGGTAAAATGGAACGTATACCTATTGGTAGCAAATGCTCCATTAGAATATGACAATCATGGGTCTTCAAACCTTTTAACTTGAGGTCTTTCATACAAACCAAATTTCTAATGTTCGAAGAGTATCCTTCTGGAACTTTAACTTCGTGTAGAAATTTACATCAAACAATTTTTTCCTTTCTAGATAGAGTATGAACGGCTGGAGGTAGATATGTGCGATTTTCTTTCTTTACTGGAGCCAATTCATTTCTTATTCCCATATCGACCAAGTCCAATCTTGCGTTGATGCCATCTTTAGACTTTCCTGGAACATTGAGTAACGTACCAATAACACTATCAAATACATTTTTTTCAATATGCATCACATCGAGGAAATGTCTTATATACAATGACTTCCAATATGGCAATTCAAAGAAAATTGACTTTTTCTTCCACCCAGTTTTGACCAGCTCTCCCGCAAAAGGTTTGCCAAATTTATTGTTCAAACCTTGTACTTTTTCAAGTATTTGATATCCAGTCGGTGGTAAAGGAGCTTTACCTTCCTCTGATTTTCCATTAAATGCATTTCTCCACCAACGATACTGATGACTATAAGGTAAAAATCTACGATGTCCAAGAAACACATTCTTCTTACAATGTTTCAACCGCATCCAATTTGTACTCTCTTCACATACAGGACATGCACACTGACCTTTAATGCTATATCCTGATAAATTACCATATGCTGGAAAATCATTAATTGTGCCGAACAACATAGCCCTCAAATTGAAATATTCTTTCTTATACCCATCATAAACTTCCACACCTGTCTCCCACATACGTTTTAAATCTTCTATTAGAGGAGTCAAGTATACGTCGATATCATTCCCCGGTTGTTTGGGTCCAGAAATTAACAGAGACAACATCATAAACTTACGCTTCATACATAACCATGGAGGTAGGTTATATATTACCAAAATCACAGGCCACGTGCTGTGTGAGATGCTTTGAAGACCATGTGGATTCATTCCATCAGTAGAAAGTGCAAGTCTTAGATTTCTTGACTCTATCCCGAATTCAGGATACTCGTGATCAATTTTTGCCCATTGTGGGGAATCTACAGGGTGTCGAAACATTCCATCTCTAATTCTTACATCTGCATGCCATGTCAAGTGTTTTGAATCTTCTTCACTGCGATACATGCGCCTAAATCTTGGTATTATAGGAAAATACCATATGACTTTTGCTGGAGTAGATTCTTTCTTCTTATATTGAGAGACATTGCATTTTGGACACGCCTTAAGTAGTTCATATTCATTTCGAAATAAAATGCAATCGTTAGGACACACATGAATCGTTTCGTAACTCATGCCAATAGAACACAAAATCCGTTTAGCCTCGTAGGTTCGACTGAGAAGTTCATTATCATCTGGCAATATATCTTTTATGAGTGTTAATAATTCTGTAAAGCTTTTATCATACCATCCATTACTCGCTTTTAAGTTGTACAACTTTAATATCGCCGACAGTCTTGTGAATTTAGTACAACCATTATATAATTCTTTCTCTGCATCACTCAACAAACTTTCAAACATTTTAGGACAATCTCGAAGATCTTCTTCAACTGCTTTTGCGATTTCATCAACTCGGTCCGGCTTATATGTATCTGTATCGAAGTCAGTTGAAGCATATGTCGAACTATTCTCAAAATTAATGTTTCCTTTTTTTTTTCTCACCATGTCTTATCCAACATGTGTAGCTTTGATCAATTCCATTACATAGTAGATGTCCTTCTAATTCATCTTCTCTAACACGTTTTCCAAAACAACATTTTAAACAAGGACAAACTACTCTATTTGGATCTTTTGCATTCTTCACTGCAAACTCAACAAACTCCTTCACTCCAATTTCATACTCTTTTGACAATCGATTGGCTGACATCCATTTCCTATCCATATTATACCACCTATATAAATGCAGTTACAAAACTAATAAGTTTTCAAAACATATCAACAAGTTTCTAAAAGAAACCAATATCAACTAACAATTTCAAAAACAGAACAGATCATGTGGTATGAGTTTTTGACTAGTAGAAGAGATTTAATATATATATATATATATAACAATTTCAAAACAAAACACAGATCATGTGGTATGAATTTTTAATTTGATAAAAAAAATCTAGTTAAAAAAAAAATACCTGAGACAACGTAGATGGCGGCACAGTACGTAATGGATATGAGGGTATGAGGGTTCCCAACGTATATAATTATTTGAAATTTATGTATTTTACAGCGCTTGTCAATAAAAGCGCTGTAACAGCAAAGAAGAAGAAGAAACCCACCAACACATTGTTAACTTCAAAACCGTTTTTCTGTGAACTTTATTGCTGTGAAATTTCTCCGTTCGCTCTTTTCTTTGCATTTCATCTTTCTTCGAACCATTATTCAGGTATTGATGTTATTAATTTTTTGTAATCATTAAAATGCATGTTGAGCTTGTTTAAAATATATATACTGATACATGTTGAGCTTGTTTAGAATAATGCATGATGCATGTTGAGCTTGTTGATGTTATACTAAACTGCATATTGAACTTGTTGTAGTTAAATGGATACAAACAAAGAAATAGAATGTCAAAATGAAGAAGTTGGCACCAGTAAGACTTATGAAAATGAAGTCAAACGTGGTGCAACTATAATACAAAATGTGATTAAAGCAAGGAGCAATGGCACCAAGTTTGAGGTAATACTATACTGAACTCTGTTTGCTGTGTATTTTTTTAGCTTTTTTTAATAGCATGTACTTACTATATGAGTTTATTAGGTTGGATGGAATGAAAGTGGTCAGCCAGTTGACCCCCACAGCGCAATGTTTGTGAGCTACATTGGGGCTGTTGTTCGTCAAAATATTCCAATCAGGATTGACGACTGGAGAGATAAGGCATTGAAGGATGCCAAAGATATCATATGGAATGATATTCAAGTAAATTTTTTGATCCAATCTTTTTTCATTTATAAATATTTTCATTGAAATACTTTACTTATAATTTTTTTCATTGCAGACAACTTTTGTCCTTGATGAGGGACGAAAGAATTACGTTTTAAGAGTTGCTGGCAAAATCCATCGGGGATTTAGATCGCATCTCTCAAATTTCTATCTTAAAGATAGAGAAGGAAACACAACAGCTGAACCTCCAAAGATATATCGACATTATATATCAAATGATGAATGGAAAGCGTTTGTTTCCAAACGTACTGACCCCACGTTTGTCGTAAGTGATTAATTTATTAGCATTTGTGTGTTTTATTATTCATATTCGTATCGTATTTTAAATTTTTACATAATTGCTATTTTTTTTATATAGAATATTAGTAAGGCAAATCGCGAGAGGGCAAGCAACCCGAAGCACCCATACAGAAGATCACGTATGGGATATGCACGTCTAGACAAAAAACTTGTAAGTCAATGTAACATCAATGATGAGGAAATTTGTATTATAAACTATAGTTTCTAACTAATATTTTGTTTTAACGAATAGCGACAAGAGACCCAATCCGATCAACCGTTGGGTCGTCATATCTTGTGGAAGGAAGCTCGGGTAAATAAGGATGGAGTGGTTGATAACGAAAATGTTCAAAAAGTAATAGAACTTTGTGTAAGTATATTATGACTTTAATATTTTTCAATATTGTATTTATCACTTGAATACTTTTTAATATTGTATTTTAAAAATGCTAATGAACTTAACTATTTTAATGTTACATGTATATTAGGAAACCATCGAACAAAGTTCTGAAAATGAAGAGGGCAACAAGGCTAGTTGTAGGGACATTTTGGGCAAAGTTTTTAATGTTCCTGAATATTCCGGTCGAGTTAGGGGGAAGGGATTTGGCGTAACTCCCAGAAGCTTTTTTCCTCAAGAGAAGCGCCAAAAACCTTCCAACGAGGAAGTATTAGAGAAGCTCAGAATCCTATCTGAGCAAGTGGCACAATTGGTGAATACGAACAAAGACAAGCAACTTCCGGATCAGCTCCAAGGTGAAATACAAATGGAGAGTGAAAGCGGGAGTTGCAACGTCGGTTTGAAAATTATTCCCGAGGTAATTAATTACTTACTTGCTTATGTAATTACTTATGCATTAAACAATATTATATATTAACTATACTTATGTTTTAACTATTGATTTAGGGTGTCACTTCATGTTTCCTATACTTGTCCTCGCCCACTCATCGGAAGGTGGGAAAAGAAAAATTGTACAATACTTTGGGAGAAGTATTGCACAATACTCCGATCCCAAAGGGCCATGTCAAGGTATCGCCTATTGTTGCTTTCGAACCAATTGCACTGTTGCCGATACCGGACAACGACGGAGATATGCAGACATTGGGCGAAGCTATTGGTAGTTACGTGGCATGGCCCACGAACCTTGTTGCCCTCGTTAAAAGCCCTCCCAGAAACAAATCAGTTACGTCTCCCGATAAGGTTTGCCACATTTATTGCATAAGCTTTGTCAATTTTTTCAGATTCAATAAACTAACATTTAACCTCATTTTTGAAGGTCCAAATAAATAAACCACCCGCACATCCAAAAAAAGGCAACAAACCTCAAAAATTGGAGGTTAATAGAGCTGCCAAATTACAAAGGCCGGAGGCCAATAAAGCTGTCAAACTTGCAGCAATAAAAACATTGGATCGTGGCAAATTAGTCGCTGCTGCTACTGCTCCTAAAATAAGTCAGTCACGCCTTGGTAAATACGGGGCGTGTCTTGACATCCAAGTAAAAAAGAACCTGTGCAGCAGCGACGATTCGCGCATGATACACATGAATAAAGAAATATTCGGAGAGGAGTATGAGGAATTGTTCGACAAGGAGCACGTATACGAACTTCTCGAACATAAGGAGCTGAGTGCAACTGTAATGAGCTTGTATATAAGGTAAAAAAATACTTTTAATTGCATTTATTGGTAATTAATTAAATGTATTGGTAATTAATCTAGTTTAAAATTTTCATTGAAGGTTTTTGCATGAGAAGGTCGTGTGCCCGAGGAAATTATCGAATAAATACTCATTCTTCTATCCGCATAAGACGTCCATGTGGAAACTCGATGAAGACAATGTAAAGAAATACATTGTAAATATGTTTTTAGGAAATATTTCAAAGGATAAATTGTTCTTAGCACCATATAATTCAGGGTACGTAATTTTATCTTTTTTAATTGATGAGAATTTAATTTATTAGTTGTGTATAAACAAAATTGTTTAACCAATTTTTTGTTGTTGTAGGGCACATTGGGTGCTATTTGCAATCAATGCCGTCTCTGAAGTTATATACTATTTGGATCCCTTGCATGGCGATTACAACAATCACTCCGAAATCAAGACTTTGTTTGACACGTAAGTAATATTCATTTATTTTTGTTACACATATATATAAATAAGTGTTTGTTCATGCTAAAATAATCACATTTATTCATTTGATAGTGCATTAAAAGTTTTTCGAGCTCAAAGAAGTGCGGTAGTGTCGAAGCAAAAGTCTAATAATATTACATGGATCCCAATAAAGTGCCCTCGTCAAACAAACAACATCGACTGTGGGTACTACGTATTGAGATTCATGAAGGAGATTGTTGACAAGAATAAAACTATTATCCCAGAAACGGTACGGTATTTTGATTATATGATTTTCATATATAAATTATCTATATATTTGATATTAACTTAATATAATATGTTCAATTTTTATATTGCAGTACTTTGAAAATTCCAGTCCATCATATTCTGAGCAAGATCTGATGGAATTAAAGGAGGAATGGTGTGAGTATGTGCTTGAAATGAAAATTATTTGATTTTCTGGGAAATAGCATGCTGCTGGGCAAGGGATCTTAATATTATATGGTGCATAGTTATTATATGTATATGATCATAGGACAGTATATAAACATGCATATGAATATGTTGTAAATTAGATTCAATGTATATTTAATTACTTATGTTGTAAATTACTGTGTTATAGGATAATATATATGTATCATATTGTGTGAACTGATTATGTTTTAACTGATTCTGGGCTCTGGTTCTGGTTGTGTTACTGATTCTGTTTTTGTTTTAACATGCATATGAATATGTTCTAAATTACTGATTCTGGTTGTGTTGTGTTGTGTGAACTGGTTCAAACTAATTTTGGATAAAAAGATAAAAGACAGCGCTTTATAAAAAAAGTGCCATAAAAAGCTAAAAAAACGCTTTTAAAATATATACAGGGTTTAAAAAAATAAAAAATAAAATAACACCTTTTACAGCGCTTGTTATAGAAAGCGCTGTAAAAGGCATACCAAAATATGAATTATGGGTATGCCTTTTACAGCGCTTGTTACAAAAAAGCGCTGTAAAATGTACCCCAAATATATGAAATATGGGTATGCCTTTTACAACGCTTGTTACAAAAAAGCGTTGTAAAAGGTACCCCTTTTACAGCGTTTGTTACAAAGAAGCGCTGTAAAAGGTACCCAAAATATATGAAATATGGGTATGCCTTTTACAACGCTTGTTACAAAGAAGCGCTGTAAAGGTACCCCAAATATATGAAATATGGGTAAGCCTTTTACAACGCTTTTTTGTAACAAGCGCTGTAAAAGGTGCATAATAAGCGCGCGTTATAAAAGGTGCCTTTAAGAGCGCTTTTTTAAAAGCGTTGTTGTATCTTTTACAGCGCTCGAATCCACATTGCTTTTTTTTTTTGAAAAAGCGCTGTAGAAGACTTAAAAAAAGCGCTGTAAAAGTCAATTTTTGGTGTAGTGAAATACTCTTACATACATCACATCACTCACATCTCATTCTAATTTAATAACAATATTTACTTTCGTTGATATTCAATTGACCGATAAATTTTTTTAGCAACAAGTGACATTTAAAAATAAATATGTTTGGTATTAAATTCTTTGACAAATAATTTTAATCGAATATCAAAATATCTATATATATATATATTTATATAAATATATACATATATTAAATAAATTAATAACTCTAATTAAAATATATTTTTGGCACTTAATTCACAAAATAAAATTAAATTAAGCTCAATGACTATACAATTTAATACAAAATATCCTAAAATTGCATAAATTAGAATTTAAAAATTAAGGGTCTTACATATATCCCAAAGATCAACATATTTCAAAGATTTGAATTTTACGAAGGATTCACGGTATTCACGTGGTCATCGAAATCATTGTCAGCTATCTCTGCTCCATTAATGTTGCTGTCATTCTGCTTTGTCGTTACAACCTTGCTAACGGCAAGAAAAAATCATATCAGGGACCAAAACAATGAAAAAGAGAAAATAAGATAAAAAAAAGAGGGGAAATTAGAGTTGAACAAAGAGAGGTAATGAAAATAAGAGTCTATTTAAAGCGAGAATTGCTTAGTGTAAAGTCATTACACCACCAATTAGTGAATTACCCAATAGATGTTGGTTTATGGTGTCTTGTGTCTAATGGTCAATTTGAATTTCAATTTTAAAGAGGTATCTTGTGAGTTGTGACTATACTATTAGGTTCCGTTTGATAGAGAGTATAAGAGACATATAATAATAAGTTATCTTATCATGTTTAAATTCAGTATTTGTTTGATGTATCAATATAAAATGATAAGTTAATCAAGATATCTATCATATCTAGTCATTTTAGTTGAAATTTTTATCCTGAATATGAATTAGGTTAGAATCCAACATGATATGATAAGAACAGTAATTTACTCAATTACTCTAATAAAATATAATTTAAAATATAAAATTGTAATATAATAAAATATAAATATAAATATACTTTATAAAATATAATTTAAAATACAAAAATAATTAATAGAATTTGATCTTAAATTTAAAAATAAAATATTAATAATTAATTTAAAAATGTTTATGATTTTATCACAAGGATAGTTTTGCCTTGTTTAGATAATTTCATAAATATATAGTTTTGTCTTTTAAAAATAAATATAATGTGTTTACAAGGGTTATTTATGTGATTTACATATAATATATATTATTTCATGATAAAATAGAATTATTTAGTTATTTATGATTTTAAAAAAATTAAATTATTTATTTAGTATTGTCAATGGATAATTTTAAATATAATATTATTTCATTACTTATTTAAAATTTTAGTTTTTTTTTGTTAATTTATTATATTTAAAATATAATAAGTTAATTTTGTAATTATATTGTTGAGATATGTACGAAATACATTACAAAATAAAATATTCTATTGATTATTACGTGTATGTATCAAACACTTAATATGATAATGTTTATTCTGTCATTATTTTAATTTTATTTAACTTTATATCAAATAATATCTTTATCATATCTCGCAGCTCAATCGTGGCATATGACCATCGCTATAGATTTTCGATTTTTATCTGATTTTTTCCTATTGTTAATGTCCGTAGACAAAAACTCCAAGATAAATATATTTTAAAGGGTGTCTTGCATTAGTTATCTTGCCATAATTCTTTTTATTGTTTTATCACTAAGTATCAAATTCAAGTACCAATTGAGTTTGTTCTTTAAATAAACCGCTTTAAACATTTGTGTCTAGTTTGTGTCTAGTTAAGTAATACTATTAAAGTAATTGATTTCTAGAATGTAAATAATAGATAATTATTTATGCAAACTTAAATCAAAGAAATGAAAAGATATACGCAAACTATATATTTCATATTTTTCACAATAAAACACAAAAAGATGCCATTCTATAGTACTGTTTATTTTAACAAACCTTACTCACAACTTTCTCCTTAGTAATAAAATCTAACATAAAATTACGAATTGCTAACAACATTATCTATCTGTGTATCTTGTCTAGTATACTCGTTCTTGTACCCCCAATTTACAAAATACCAGTCTACATTAGTATTTATCTTAATTCTCGTATCTTCTTGGTATAAGTATTTATATTTGTTATTTATGTTTGAATTAAAATAAATTGTTAAATTACAAAACATCATATTATTTCAACACAACCAAAAAATTATTTAAAGTCCTTTAATATATTACATCATGGAAATATTTCACTGATTAAGTAATATTAATAGAAATAAAAGAAAAAAGAAAATTAAATACAAGACTAAACACAAATTTATTTGAATAAAAATAAAATAATTAAATTAAGAGCAATTTACCTAACTTTTGTTTTGATTTTATTTACATATTTAAAAAATAAATATGGAGCTCCAAAGAATGACAAATGTGTTGTCATTCACTTAAAGAAACTCAATTAAGAAAATAAAAAATAATAGAAGCAGACTGGGGGTTGCTGCCTGATAGCGTTTCAGCAAGTGTACTGAATCGTTGCAAGTAATAATAAAACGGTAGTACCGAGTGTCGAACTCAAGGATTGCGTTTTACTATTGAATTATATTGAATTACTAAATTTGAACAAAAAGTTTCCAGTTTGATTGAAATAATATTGAAAATTAAAAACTGTAGTAAAACAATAATAGAATTGATCTTTTATAATGAGAAAAATGTCAGAGATGAGTTTCACTTCGAATCCAACCTTGATGTCTAATTTGATCCTAGTTATTGAATTCCTTTATTGAATTATTACCGAATTCTCTTTATTATTCTTGCCCTAATGTCTTAGTGACAGAACCTTTAATTCCAAAGTAACCCCTAATTCCTTAGTAGATTTAAGATTAGAATTAAGCATTACCGTATAGAAATTCTCTTTTAAACTATTGCTTTGCAACTAATTTAATTGGTTTCATGACCTGCATCTATCCCTAGACTACAAATTCATGAATTTCTCATCTCAAGCATTCGTAAATTCCACTTCCGTTTCAAAATACAAATCGTAGAACATTTTAATGTTGATCAAACAATAAAAAGCATTAAGCACAGAGATGAGAAAAACAATTCAATAAACTCATTCATATAGATAACAAATAGGGTTTAGTTACTCATGACAGAGATACAAAAGATAAGGATTAAAGAAGAATTACAAGAATGATTCATGGATGATTCTTGATAAAACTGCTTCAATGGCGTTAGAAACGGCTGTCTTTGAGTTTCTATGCTAGGGCACAAGTCTCCCAACTTCCCAAGAGTCCAAAAAGATCCCTAAACAGTAAAAATTTGTGTTTTTATGAATGCTGATGCGCGTCGCGCGCCCCAGGCGCGGTCTTTGCGCTCCGGGCGCGTATGGACAATAACGAATAACAGGAAATGTGCTCCAGGCGCGCAGGGCGCGCTCCAGTCGCACAACATCTGCTGTCTGACGTATTTGGCATTTGTCTCATCTTTCGAGTCCGAATTAGGTTCCGGTGTCTTCATGAAAGTTGTAGATATGGATCTTAGCTTTCATTAGCACTTGGATCGACTCCAATTGGACATCTAGAACTCCAGATATGGCTGAAATACTCCATATAGGTCATGTTGATTTCTCACCAAAATTCAGCACTGCATTAAAACAAAGTAACAACGCAAAACTACGAAAAATCTCTACTTAATTAAGCAAATAAGAACAAAAACATTTTATTAAATCAAATAACTAAAATCAACAAAATATATTAAATAACTCATTAAATTAACTAATGATTAACATATGATGAAGAGTCATCACTGCCTCCACTTGCTTGTATATTTCACTAAAAATATACATCGATATCTTTATTATTGTCTTACTAAAATTTAAGTATTGTCCTCACTAAAAATTATTAAATAATTTCATTTATTGATATTTAATTGTTGATTGATATAAGAGATAAATTTTAGAATGATTGTTACCCACGTTTGGTTTTGACAATAAAACAAATCATATAATAATATAATATATAAAAATACATAGAGAATATAATTGATAAATTTTATAGTGTATCTAAATTTCTTTGGTAATTTGTTTTTCTGTAGAAAAATTGTTTAAGAATTTCGATATAAATTTTACTACCACACATTAATATCAAATTAATCACAAAAATACATGTACCATAATTTCATTTAATCTTGAATTAAAATACCACAAATGTCTGAGACAAGAACTCATACTAATTAATGAATCATATATAAACCAAACTAATAAGCCATATCTTAGTTCTTATTGAAATTGGAATTCATTTTAAATTTAGTTGTTAGGTAAAACTAATTTGATCATCCCAAAACATAAAATTTTATTTTATACTTTCGACGAAAATTTTATTGCCACAAAAAATTATTTAAGTTATCAAAATAATATTCCCTTTGATCAAACTCAAATCACGTCAAAACAAATCCACACCATGTTAATTTATGCATAAGATAATAGAAAAACAGAAAAACTGTACACTACAACTTACCATATAACACGAGGTCTTACATACACAATAAGTAAAGTATAAGTGTGTGGGTAAAGTAAATATAGGTTGTGATTAATATAGATTTTGATTGATTAATTAATGAGTGGCTACGATAATAATTACAATGGATTATTTTAAACATAATGTCAAAGCCTAAATCCTATAAGCCACGACATTTGGCAAGTCAAAGGTCGTGCCTTATTGCTTCAATCGATTAACCATGAGCGCTCGTGTATGAGATCATGGTATGTCTTTGCTTGCACCGCAATTCTGAGGTTGTATGGCATGATCAATTTTCATCAATGTTGATCTGTTTTTTATTTAAACAAATCAAATAATATTTGGTGTAACTAAGCAAGACTCAACTCCTTCTCCTTTAACTAATTTCAACTTATTGCGTGATCACCTTGATTGCTTTTAATTTGGCTCATATCCATTTGGTAATCTTGATGTTTTCAACAAACAATTGGATTTGAATATTCCTCTGTACCATAATATGAATATAATAATAACAACACCATGATTTGGGTAAATTTTCCAAACAGTATCTTCCATGAGAGCTGAACATGCACCAAATCGTATTTGATGTTGTTCAACCGATTGCATAAGTCTTGTAAGGTTATTTAAACCAAAAAGACTACCAGCATTCCTATTGGTTAGAAAGTAACCAAATTCATGAACTCTATTGCACCTTCTTCATTGACACCAACATAAAAGACAACCATAAAATTTACATTTCTTTGGTTCATTGTTTGTATTTAGATATATAGATGTATGTTAATATATATATATATATATATATATATATATATATATATATATATATATATATATATGCACATAATCAAACATATGGCTAGTAAATTTAATTTGTATTAAATATTATAATAAAATTTTCTATATATATAAAAAAAATCGGATTCTGAAAATTTAATAACTTT
>JBBPBR010000004.1:4674906-4689853 GCA_037974775.1 Cicer pinnatifidum
TCTTCTCAAATTTGTTGAGATGTTGTTATCGAAGGATTGAGTTTTTGAATGAATTAACCCTTGTATTTATTAGTAGTTTTAATTTTTAAAAACTTTTAGAACTTATGTCTTTTTAATCTGGTATGATAATTTACTTAGTATGATTTGATATTAGTTTATGAATATGAAACTATATGGTAATTTTGTATACTATTGCTTTTATAATTAAGTTGAAAGTTTGAATTATTGATGAACTATTGCTATTATAAAAGTATATATGTCATTTATATTAATTTTAATATTATTTTAATATAAGGTGAATTCGACGAATTTAAATATCGAGTTTGTATATCAAATTGACCTAGACCAAACGAATTTACTTAAAAACTTGAACTTGAATTTGACAATCATACTTTCAAGAACTACTTGGTGTTGAATGACAAATTTAATAATGTTGTGAAAAACATAGTCACAAAGGAAATGAGATTGTTGTTGGGGTTGATTGCAAGTCTCACATCCTTTAGTGTGGGAGAATAAGGAGAAAGCCAAGGCTATATATTGGGTTTTGGTCCTTTGTTTTCAAATGCACCAGCACCAGTCAGCAGTAGCACTTTAAGCTTGTATCTGACTTAGTTTAAATATTTGTTTTGTAAGAGTGTGGTTGTACTGGGGCCCTTAGGTGTGAGTGAGAGAAGTCTATGTGTTGTAACAATTTTCACATAGTGTTAATTCTCTGAGAGAAGTCTATGTGTTGTAACAATTTTCACATAGTGTTAATTCTCGGGTTGCCGGTTTAGGCAGCGGCCGTGGTTTTTTCTCCGGTTTTGGAGTTTCCACGTTATATTCTTGTGTTGTGTCTTATTCTTTTGAACTTATGCTGTTTTTCCCAACAATTGTTTGAAGATTGTTTGATCATTTTAAGAAATTCAAATATAATTATAATGTTTTTCGATTCTGCGTGAATTTCAAACTATGAAACTTTAATTTTTGCAATTTTCATTTTCATTGTTTATTATTCCACACTTTAACTCCTTACAAATACTTTATTTATTAACGTTTTGGTTTTGTTGCATTTCTCTTCAATTCCTTTCTTTTACATTTACTTATGTTTCTGCAAAAAAATTTAAAACTTTGTACAAACCGTTTTCATGAAAAATAACTTGGATTCTCTCAAAACATGCATTGACATGTGTTCTTGAAATTCTGTCAAGTTCACGAATTTTTTCCTTCAGTATCCATTGCATTTGATCCTTAAATGTTTTTCGTACATTGTTAATTTACTTTAAAAATCTCTTTTAGTATCTATTTACCACCTTAAAATTATTTTTCTAAAATATTACACCATTCATTCATAATCCATGGCCTTTTATGTTTCGACATTCGATTTGATTCGACATTTCACCAAAAAAAGTATTATAAAATTTGGACATCAAATATGCTCCATCCTTAAAATATTAGACTCGATAATAAATCTAAGTTTTTAAACATCCATTTGTTGATGTGCTTAGTAAGACTTGTTTGAATTATTATATTTTGTTTGATATGTCTTTCAAAGATTTGATTTTTATACGTTTGAGAAACGGAAAAGTTGGACATTTAGAATGCACTTCCAATAAACGTAAGAATAATATGTGCCAAAACTATGACTATGGCTGCAGACACAAAAGTTTAATCTGAAGTATCAGTGCACCAACAAAAGTTTAACTTGTTCTTATTGATTTTCTAATGGATGGAATATCTATTCTTTTTTTAAAAAATAAAATGCTAATTTATCTTTTAATGACACATTTTAAAATATTAAATGAAAAATTTGTCTCCAATATATGTTTTCAACTTTAAAAGTTTAAAAATTAATTTTTACAATAAAAATGTTTTATTTTTGAAATTTGTAATAGATTTCCAAGTATCATACTCCTTCCAAAATATTTTCAAAATCAATGTTCTTTGTAAATTTCAATTCAACTTTAATTATATTTTTTATAACACTTTTTAGTGATTATTATATACATAATTTTAAAAATATTATTATATATTATATTGATAATAATAAAAAATAAATATAATTGTCAATGCAGTTCTTTAACTCAATTTTAAATAACATTTTAATATTTTTTTTCCTTTTCGATTTGGTCTTTTAGTTAATTTTATGTAAATAATTTGATCTTTTATATTTTAAAATGTTAACAATGCTATCATCTTTTATAAAAATTCTTTAAAATTTTCAACTAAAACACAAAATTAATTATCATCTTCAATATAATGCAAATTTCATCAAATTTATAACTCAAATCTTCAAATAAATTAATATTTTTAAACTTTTGTTGGTGCACTGATACTTCAAAATAATATGTGCACTGATGCAAACAACATAAGTTCCTCTATGTCGACCACTATGGATGAGGTATCAACAATTAATAATGTTGCAATTGGAGCAGTTTGAACCGCTAGGGACAATGTAACACATGATAATTTACAGAACGTAACTATTTCTATGTCTAAACATAAAAATCAAACTAATAATCTAGTAAATAAAAAAATTTAATTGAAATTAATTACATTGATTTCCACTTTTGTGTGTATTTGAATCCAAACCGGACCAAATCAAATAAACTCAACCTCTAATGATTTAGATATGGTTTCACTTAATTTAAAATGAATTATCTAGAACTAAACAAAACCATTATATTTTATTTTATACTATATATGTAGTGTTGTCTTATGAAATTGTGTTGTATTTAAATATTTTTTAATAGTACAAAAATTTAGTGTTTTAAAAGTATTATCTTAAAAATTTAATAGTATAAAAATATATTGTATTGAACGGTAAAAAATAAACTAAATCAACATCAATTTTTTTTGAATTTTGTAATAAAATTTTAATAGCTCCAAAAATAAAAATCAATATGATATTCTACACCTATATCTCCATCACTTTCAAACTCATGCAAATTATTTGTCTGATTTTCCATCGCTCTATTATTGTATTTGCAAGTTTTTTTGTTCGTTTAAATTATAAAATGTTGGAACCAAGTTATTTCGAAGAAATATGCCCATCACTTGTTTTGATGATAACAAAATCGTTTATGGAAACACTTTAATGCTTTAACGTTGTGAATAAGTGCACAAGCCCAAAATCAAATGTTTGGTTAATAAGTTTTCAATGTATCTTTTAATAACTAGACGAAGACAAAGATACAACACGACTTATTTTTTTTTTTCCGCTTCTCTAAGTCTGATACGAGAAACAATGTTTAGTCTCAATGCCTCTGAAAAGCACAAAGCCATGTCGTAGTTTATTTACCTTTGATGAACTCAACAAGAAATATTTTGCCTTTGCCTCTGATACACAAGTTAACAAGAAATGTCCTGCCTCTACCTCTAATACACAAGCTAATAAGAAATGTTTGACCCCTGCCTCTGATAAGTGTGACAAGCAAGTAAATGCCTTGATAAACACATCAAGTGTTATATCGTCAAACTCTTAATTTTCATGTATCCTATGAAAAATTCAATATTATGAAAAAGTCAATGCTCTAAAGATAAAGCAATTGTGCATCCTCTAATAAACATATTGAATTAGCTACTTGTTTGAAAGTCTTAAGGCATTATGTGATCATCGTATCCTCTACTTCCCAACTGTTTTAAATAGATACGACATATCATTACAAGATCCGTTTTTTGAATGTTTCTCTAGCAAATCAATTCCGCAAAGATACGATACGAAACTTCATGGATTATGTTGATTTTTTGCAATCAGAACAACAACAAAAACCCATAAATTGTACTCTATAAAAGATGTGCCTCCCTCAACAAAGAAAGACACACATGATACAAAATATACAAGCAATAACCGTTGAGCACCTTTGCATTCTTGATATCATTCTATTTCACATTAGTGCTAAGATGATTTATGAAGTAATACATTTGAAACACTCTCTGCGAGAGCTAATTCAAAAAAGTCTAAAATATTTTTGTTGTAACCTAGCCTAATAGCGGCTACCTTCCTCAACAACTTGAGTATTCTAAGCTATAAGATTGAACACAATTAGAGTGACTAGTAGGTGGTCAAGTGTAAGTCAGTTTCAATGATAAACTAGTGGGTCAAATACATCAGATTGAAGGGATTGAACATAGCTACCTTGTTGGTGGTGAATCAGGATAAATCATTGTTTATTTCTGCTTCGTTTTTGTTCACTTGCATTATGTTCTTTATTTTAGTATAGCCACATAATTTTTTTTAAAACACAATTCAACTCCTCTTTTCTTGTGTTCTTTTTGTTCTACAATTGACATTAGAGCACTGTCTCAAAGCTGAACACTTAACCGTGTTTGAGTAAAGATCTTTATTCCTTATGGAAAGTTATGGTGAAGAAGTTTCAAGTGGAAACATATGAAGAAAGATATGAGTACTGGAAACATATCTATGGTGAAGAAGTTTCAAGTGGAAACATATCTACTCGGTTTGATGGAGAAATATATGAGTACAGGAAAGTTAGATTTAGGAAGTTTCTACATCTCTCACAATCCAAAACTCTGGGATATAGTCGAAGATGGCTATGCAGCTGCAAAAAATACTGCTGGTATTGAAATATCAAGAAAGAAATTTGGCGCTGACCGAAAGAAATAATACAAAATGCATTTATATTCATAGCCTTCATGATAAATGTTATGACCTTCAAGAAGCTTAAAATATACAGCAACAAAGAAACTACTAAGAGTATCTTTTGTTGGAACCAAATTGATTAATTTTACATTTATAGTTTTTATGTTAACTAAAGTATTTTATGAAAAAAAATATATTTAACTTCAAATATTATGAAATAAGATTCATGTTTTTGAAGAAAATCTAAAATAAGATTTGATTCCAAATTATAATTGATGACAATCTAAAATAAGATTTGATTCAAATTTATAATTGAAAAAAACCTAATATAAGATTTAATTCAAATTTATAATTGAAGAAAATCTAAAATAATATTTGGTTCAAATTAATAATTGAAGAAAATCTAAAATAAGATTTGATTCAAATTTATAATTGATGAAAATCTAAAATAAGATTTCATTCATATTTATAATTGAAGAAAATCATTGACCAAGTTGAAAATAAGATATGGTCAAGATTTGACGAATATTTGAACAAGATTTGAAGAATATTTAAACAATATTTGAAGAAGATTTAATTAAGATTTGATGTATGTTTATCTACAACAAAATATGGATAACATCAATCCGAAGAATTTACAAACTCAATCTGAACAAGGTACAATTCACAATTAAAGAATGACTAAATTTCTGCCCAAATTTTCACTATAAATAGACACTCAATGATAAAAGAGAAAAGCATCTAAAAGCATAAAAGAGTAGAAGTACTCAAGCTCAAAGTTCTCAAATCTTCTTAGAGTTAAATGAGAGAAACACTTGTTCAGGTTAGAAATATTTTATAAGTGTTATTTTCTTAGGGTGTGAGAGTTATTATTATTATCAGCTTTGTTAGAAGAAACTACTCAAGTTCCAATCTTTTGTATTTAACCCAATAAGGGTTTATTTCCTTCTTCAATTTGGGGTTGTCATGTTATTAGGAAAATACTTGGCTTGTAGGATCACAGTGGTTAGTTCCTCAAAAGTTTGGGGTTATCAGGCTGTTTGGGAAGACTGACTTGGACGGTTGGGTTTTTTGTAATTCAAGGTATTTGATTTAGTGGATTAAAGTCTTATAAATAAGGGGACTAGATGTAGTTAAGTTAGTGGTGAACCATGATAAATCTATGTGTCAAATTATTTATGCATTCGTTACTTGCTATCTCTGAATTAAATTGCTTATACTCCATGTATGTCACCAAAATCAAACTAGTTTATTTATTTATAAATTATCAAAAAGTTGTCAACTCTAACAAACACAATTCAACCCCCTTCTCGTGTTTGCTCCTTCAATTGGCATCAGAGCTTGGTCTCAAGGTTGAGCACTTTACAATGTTTGAGAAAATATCCAAGGGTTCAATATGTCTGGATTTAGTGAAGAAACTATTGGAGGAAACATCAACATACCACCTCTATTTGATGGCAAATGTTTTGAGTATTGGAAAGACAGGTTGAGAAGTTATAATATTTGACAAGATCCTGAACTTTGGGACTTTGTGGAAGATGGTTATATTGCTCCAAAGAATACTGATGGTATTGAAATTCCAAGGAAAGGGATGAATGATGAAGGAGATATCAAAAAGTATTAATGATAGTCTAATTGTGACCTATGAATAAGAAAAGAAGTTCAAGAAGAAAAGGTCAACCTCTTAATCAAAAAGTATGAGTTGTTCAAGATAGAAGAAGATGAAGACATTGAAACAATATTTTTCAGAAGAGTTATACTACTGTTGATCATGTGAAGAAAATTCTTAGGAGTTTGACAAGCAAGTGGAGACATAAGATCACTGCCATTCAGGAAGCAAATGATCTGAATACTCTAAAGCTAGAAAAATTAATCAGAAGAAGATGAGGCCAAGAAAAAGAACAAGACTTTGTCCTTGAAATCTAAGCAGAAGAAGGTTCTAAACGCAACATCAGAATCAGAAGATAGTGATTCAGATGATCAAAACTTGAAAACTAATATTACTAAACTTAAGTCAGATAATGCAACTCTAAAAACTAATATTACTAAACTTAAGACATATAATGCAACTCTGAAAACTAATATTACTGAACTTAAAACAGAAAATGCAAATCTAAAAACTGATATTGATGAACTTAAGACTGAAAATCTAACTCTAAAAAGTAATTATAGTTCAACATCAATGGGAAATACCACATGTAACTCTGATAAACATGAAAAAGTATTTAAAGATTTTCTTGCTAATGATATGAAAAGAATAAAATATGCTTCTATGATTTATGGAGTTAGTAGAAATGGTATTAGAGGTATAAGATTTGAAGAAACTGCAACTGAACCTAAACCTATTCCCTCTGATATCTTGTGTATTGTTTGCTCTAAAAAAGGTCACTCCAAATTATCTTGTCCCATGTTAAATATATGGAAAGACAAGAAACCTTTCAAGACTAACAAACCAGAACCAAACCAAATTTGGGTACCTAAAATTAAAATTATCCTTGTTGCAGATGTCCTCAGTAGTCAAGTTAAAACACCAATCCTGGTAAATGAAAAAGGTAAAGTGGTTATGGATCTAGTGCTCAGACTAGAGAAGAACACTATTGGAACCAAGTGAGTTTTTAGAAACAAGCTAAATGAAAAAGGTAAAGTGGTTATAAACAAGGCAAGACTTGTCACACAAGGCTAGAGCCAACAAGAAGGCATTGATTACACAGAGACATTTGCTCTAGTGGCCAAGTTAGAAGCTATTTGTATTCTACTTTCTTTTGCTGCAAATAATAACATTACATTATTTCAAATGGATGTTAAAAGTTCTTTTCTAAATGGTTATATAAGTGAAGAAGTCTATGTTAAATAAACCCCATATTTTAAAAGTTCTAATTTTCCAAATTATATTTTTAAACTTAAGAAATCTATGTATGGTCTAAAACAAGCACATATGGCATGGTATGATAGACTCAGCAATCTTCTTGCTTAAAACTAACTTTGAAAGAGGAAAAGTAGATAATAAACTTTTTTAGAAAATCAATAGAAGATAACATTCTTATTATTAAAATTTATGTTGATGACATTATTTTTGGATCTACTAATGGCACTCTTTGTCAAGAATTTTCTAAATTGATGCATCTTGAATATCAAATGAGTATGATAGGAGAAATTAAGCTTTTCTTAGGGATAAAAATTCAGCAAAGTAAAAAAGGTTTATACATCTTATATTTAATGTATGTGTATGTGCAAGATTTCATGCTGACCACTTCATTAGGGACTTTGTTCCAAAATGGGTACTAAACATTCAATTTGTAGAGACTGAAGATTAGGTACTAAACACCAATGGATTTATATTTTCACCAAACCACTACCTAAAGATAAGGTTGACTTCATCAAGAAAAACTTAAACCTTACCTTCATATCTGATTGATGTTGTCATCACTTCAAAGTAGTTTAGTTTTACATTAGTTATTATATTTTCTTGTATTATGTTATATTTATTTTATTCCAACAAAAAAAAAGAGAGAAAAAAAAAGACAAAAACGAAGCAAAATAAATAAAATAAAAGGAAAAAGGAGAGAGACAAAGTTTCACTTTCAGAGGAAAAATTAAGGAATGATATTAGAGGCAGAAAAGAAACAACACATGAGACAAAAATAGAAGTACTCTACCATAGGCAAAATACTTAGAATTTAATAATAACAACTAGAAGCAAAATACATAGATTCAAGATGTGGAAATTAGAGGCAAAATGCCCAGAATCAGAAAATGAGAATCAAAGGCTAAAATAGAAAATATCAGAGGTAGAATATAGATAAATGTAACCGAATGATACCCAAGTCAGGAAAAAAGCCCAAGTCACCGAATGATACCCAAAGGCAAAATTATAGTGGCAAGGGTGGAAAAGCATCCAAAACACGTGTATTTGCCTTTAGTGGTAGGATTCTCACATTGAACTAAAAATTTTTACTCAAAATCTTGAGATTTTCTAAATTACTAAAACAACAATCGTACAATGATCAAACAAAAACATGCATGAAATTTTAAAATCATTTGGTTGCCGTTTCAAACACCTAAATGCTAATATATTTGTTTCCTCGCGTATTTAAGTACTTCTATCACGTAATACCTCTGAAACAATTACTAACAAGAAGTGAAGAATTTCGATGAATAAATTCCCAAAATCATCATGCTAAAAGAAGTTAATGTAATATAACTCATAGTTTTCCTAAAAAGGTTCTTCTTGAATGTGAGTTATCTGGAGTGGCCTATCTACTTCTTAGTTTTCTTGCTCTTCAGGTCCAATTTCCCTAGTTGCATCTTTTTCCTCACCCCAAACATGTTTTAATGGTTTTTTGTGGGTTGAGGATAGGATCCTCGCATGTAAGAAGTTAGAACATATTTGACGAGGATAATGGAGCTAGTGTTTTTTTGGAAATTTTGGAAAAAAATAGGAATTGAAGAATTTGGGGAAGATGATGAAAATGTACTGGTGAAATCTTTAGATTGGCTATGGGTAGAAGAGAAACAACGAAAGAATGGTTTGTTTTTTTCTCGAGACTGAGATAAAAGTGTGGGAAATTGACGAAATTCCCCATTTTGACCCTTGGCAATTCATTATTTTACTTCTTCTATCCATTCCTATCCTAATTAAAATTTCTTATTCCTAAATTAATCATGTTAATGTTTAAAAATCGTTATTTTCTAATTTTTTTAAATTTAATGAGTTAATACATATAGCAATAATATTTAAGAGTCTATTTTAATAGATTATAATAGATTCAATCCTTCATTAGTAAAATATGGCCAATAATAAATATTGATATCAATGACTTAATAAATTTACTTTCTTGTTTTATCAATAGATTTATCATTTTAAACCGCTTTATCAAATATAAAAAAAAATGTTTGTGAAACAATTCACTTAAAAAGGAGTTTTAAAACCAATTTTTAAAATAATTCACTCGACAATTAATTGTGTCAAATTTTAATAAACAATTTGAACCATACCTGATTTTGAGCTGATCCAAACCAAAGGGAAACCAGTTTGAAAAATAATTGATTTTTACTTAAACGGTTTAGGAACCGAACTGCATAAATTTGCTCCAATATGGTGTATCCAATAGACTCTAGTTTTTAGGGCTTGAGAGTCATGTCTATACAACATCAACTTAAAATGGTTCACCTATTTTCATAGTAAAGAGTTTTTTTTTTTTGACATTAAATTGATAAAATGATATATAAATCCCACATATCAACATATTTCAAAGCCATAAATTTCATGAAGGATTCACGGTATTCATTTGGTCATCGAAATCATTGTCAGCTATGTTTGCTCCATTCATGTTGTTGTTATTCTGCTTTGTCATTACAACCTTGCTCATGGGAAGTAAAAATCATATCAAGGACCAATACAATGAACAACAGAAAGTAAGATAAAAAAAAAGATGGGAAAGAGTTGAACAAAGAGAGATAATGAAAATAAGAGTCTTATTTATAACGAGAATTACTTAGTGTAAAGTAATTGCACCACCAATTTTAAAGAGGTGTCTTGTGACTATACAAGTCTGAATCTAGTGTTTGTTTGATTTATTCACTATCCGAAAAATATCATTTTATAGCGCTCCTTTTACAGCGCTTACTAAATACAAGCGCTGTTGTAAATATATTTTAAAAATAACGGAGCCTATAACAGCGTTTTTTTTTACAAGCGCTATAAAAAAAGAGTTGTTGTAGGGTCATATAACGTTTGCGCATAATGTTTACAAGGCTTTTATAGCGCTTGTACACAAGTGTTGTAAAATGAAGCGCCATCACATAATGTTTTACAGCGCTTTTAAGACAAGTGATGTAAAAGACTTGGGCTTTCATATAATTAAATGACCTATTACAGCGCTTTTTTCACAAGCGCTGTAAAAGACATGCGCTTTCAAATAATTAAATGACATATTAGAGCGCTTTTGTTACAAGCGCTGTAAAAGCCTTGCGCTTTCACATAATTAAAGGACCTATTAGAGCGCTTATTTTACAAGCGCTGTAAAATCATTCACTTTAAATAAATATCATTTACTTTAAATAAATAAAAATAAATTTAAAACAAATTTACGAACCCTCATCACCTCTACTATAGGAACCCTCTTCTCCTCTACGTACTGTGCGGCCATCTACGTTGTCTCAGGTATTTATTAATTTGTTGTTACATATTTAGTTTTTTAATAATTGAAAACTAATAAATTGTTACATATTAAATCTTTTCTTTTTGAAATTTGTTGGTCTGTTCTGTTTTGAAATCTTTTCTGTTTTGAAATTGTTACATAATAATGGACCTTGGTTTCCATTTTCTAAATTAGATATGTTGATATTGGTTTCTTTTTGAAATTTGTTGATCTGTTCAGTAGCTTATTATTTTTGTAACTGCATTTATATAGGTCATATAATATGGACAGGAAATGGATGTCTGCCAATCTATTGTCAAAAGAGTATGAAAATAGAGTGAAGGAGTTTGATGAGTTTGCAGTGAAGAATGCAAAAGATTTAAACAGAGTCGTTTGTCCTTGTTTAAAATGTTGTTTTGGAAAACGCGTTAGAGAAGATGAATTGGAAGGACATATAGTATGTAATGGAATTGATCAAAGCTATACATGTTGGATAAGACATGGTGAGAAAAAAAAAAAAAGAAACATTATTTTTTAGAATGGTTCGACATATGCTTCAACTGACTTCGATACAGATACATATGAGCCGGACCGAGTTGAGGACATTGCAAAAGCAATTGAAGAAGATCTTCAGGATTGTCCTAAAATGTTTGAGTGTTTGTTGAGTGATGCAGAGAAACCATTATATAATGGTTACACAAGATTTTCGGCGATATTAAAGTTGTACAACTTAAAAGCGAGTAATGAATGGTCTGATCAAAGCTTCACAAAATTATTAACACTCTTAAAAGAAATGTTGCCAGATGATAATGAACTTCCCAGTCGAACCTACGAGGCTAAACGGATTTTGTGCTCTATTGGCATGAGTTACGAAAGGATTCATGCGTGTCCTAACGATTGCATTTTATTTTGAAACGAATATGAATTACTAAAGGCGTGTCCGAAATTCAATGACTCTCGATATAAGAAGAAAGAATCTACTCTAGAAAAAGTCGTGTGGTATTTTCCTATAATACCAAGATTTAGGCGCATGTATCACAGTGAAGAAGATTCAAAACACTTGACATGGCATGCAGATGAAAGAATTAGAGATGGAATGTTTCGACACCCTACAGATTCCCCACAATGGGCAAAAATTGATCACGAGTATCCTAAATTTGGGATAGAGTCAAGAAATTGCACTTTCTACTGATGGAATGAATCCACATGGTCTTCAAAGCATCTCACACAACACGTGGCCTATGATTTTGTTGATTTATAACCTATCTACATGGTTATATATGAAGCGTAAGTTTATGATGTTGTCTCTATTAAATACTGGACCCAAACAACCGGGGAATGATATCGACGTATACTTGAATCCTTTAATTGAAGATTTAAGAATTATGTGGGAGACAGGTGTGGAAGTTTATGATGGGTATAAGAAAGAATGTTTCAATTTGAGGGCTATGTTGTTCGGCACAATTAATGATTTTCCAGCATATGGTAATTTATCAGGATATAGCATTAAAGGTCAGTGTGCATGTCCTATATGTGAAGAGAGTACAAATTGGATGCAGTTGAAACATTGTAAGAAGAATGTATTTCTTGGACATCGTAGATTTTTACCTTATAGTCATTAGTATCGTGGGTGGAAAAATGCATTCAATGGAAAATCAGAGGAAGGTAAAGCTCCTTTAGCACCGACTGGATATCAAATACTTGAAAAAGTACAAGGTTTGACCAATAAATTTGGCAAACCTTTTGCGGGAGAGCTGGTCAAAACTAGGTGGAAGAAAAAGTCAATTTTCTTTGAATTACCATATTGGAAGTCATTGTATATAAGACATTTCCTCGATGTGATGCATATTGAAAAAAAATGTATTTGATAGTGTTATTGGTACGTTACTCAATGTTTAAGGAAAGTCTAAAGATGGAATCAATGCAAGATTGTACGTGGTCGATATGGGAATAAGAAATGAATTGGGTCCCATAAAGAAAGGAAATCGCACATATCTACCTCCAGCCGCTCATACTCTATCTAGAAAGGAAAAAATTATTTTATGTAAATTTCTAAACGAAGTTAAAGTTCTAGAAGGATACTCTTCAAACATTAAAAATTTGGTTTGTATGAAAGACCTCAAGTTAAAAGGTTTGAAGACCCATGATTGTCATATTCTAATGGAGCATTTGCTACCAATAGGTATACGTTCCATTTCACCTGAAAAAGTTCGACGAGCCTTAACTAGATTATGTTTCTTCTTCAGGGAAATTTGTAGTAAAGTGATCGATCCAGAAATTACCGACATTTCCCACCCTCATTTTTTGATATAATGATTCACCTTACTGTTCATCTGGTTAAGGAGACACAACTTTATGGGCCAACTTATATGAGATGGATGTATCCAATAGAACAATCTATGAAAATATTAAAAGGGCATGTAAAAAGTAGAAGTCGGCCAGAAGGTTGTATTGCTAAACGGTACATTGTTGAAGAAGCTGCTAAATTTTGTACTGAATATCTGTCCAATGTTGAATCCATAGGTCTTTCCATGTCTCGTCATTTTGGAAGAATATCAAGAGAAGGGATAATTGGAAGGAGACTAATGACTATATCAAGGACATAATGGGAGCAGGCACAATTGTATGTTCTGCACAATGATGACGATGTTCAACCGTATGTTACAATACACATGGATTAGTTATCTCGTTTGAACACGAATATGAATCAAAATTGGATAACTCGAGAGCACAATCTAAGTTTTATAACATGGTTTAAAAATCACATAAAGTCAAAGTTTGATATAGACCCCAGATCAATTTCACAGAGATTGAGGTGGCTAGCAAATGGTCCTAGTTTACATGTCTTTTCTTACACTGGTTATGTTATTAACGGCTACACATTTTATACCAAAGAACAAGATGATCAGACCACTATGAAAAATAGCGGAATCACTCTCGTAGCTGAAGTGATGCATGTCTCAAGTGCAAAAGACAAAAACCCAATATATGCAAATCTATCATATTTTGGGGTTATCGAGCGCATATAGGAGTTAGACTACACAATGTTTCGTGTTCCCATATTTGGTTGCAAGTGGTTCGATAATAATAATGGCGTTCGGATTGATGAGTCAGGGTTCTTGCTTGTCGATTTTAATAGGGTGGGATGCAAAGATGAGCCTTTTATTTTAGTGTCGCAAGCTCAACAACTGTTTTATGTCACTGATCCTGCTGATGACAAATGGTATGTTGTCCTATCGACCAATTAAATAAGTAATGATAACAATAATGATGAAGATGTTGGTAATGATCTTTTATTTGCAACATCACAACAACCACATGAAATTGATTCAACTGATGATGGTTTATATCTTAGAAATGATCATGATGATGGAATTTGGATTAATCCATCGTTTGATATTGTAAATGGACAAACAAATGTGAATCCCACCAGGAAAAGAAGAAGGACATCTTAATGAACATGTTTAATTGTTTTATATAAGCCATGTAATCTGAACTGAGTTAATGTAATTTAATTGATTGAACATGTTTAATTGTTTACAATTTTAGTATTTTTTATTAATTTATTATATTTAAAATATAATAAGTTAATTTTTTTTAAAAAAATTCATATGTAATTATTCACAATGATAATTTTGTAATTATATTGATGAGATATGTACCAAATATATGAAAAAATAAAATATTGTTATCTTATTGGTTATTACATGTGTATCAAACACTGAATATGATAATATTTATTCCGTCATTATATTAATTTTATCTAACTTTATATTATATAATATCGTTATCATATCCTGCGCATCAAAGGAGCCATACGACCATTGCTATAGGTTTTCAATTTTTACTTATTGTTAGTGTCCATAGAGAAAAACTCTTTAATTCTCTTTATTGTTTTATCATTAAGGATCAAATTCAAAAACCAACTGAATTAAGTAATACTATTTGTGTCTGTTTAAGTAAATACTATTAAAGTAATTGATTTCTCGAACGTAAATAAAAGACAATTATTAATGCAAAATTAATATTACATAAATGAAAAGATATATGCAAACTATATATTTCATATTTTTCACATGAAAACACAAAAGATGCCATTCTATATAGTACTGTTTATTTTAACAAAAACCTTACTCACAAAACTATCTCCTTACACATAAAATCTAACATAAAATTACGAATTGCCAACAACATTATGAATTATCTAAATGTGTATTTTGTCTAT
>JBBPBR010000004.1:4691664-4707237 GCA_037974775.1 Cicer pinnatifidum
AAAAAAAATCGGATTCTGAAAATTTAATAACTTCCTTGAATAAAAAAATACATTTTTTATATTAAATATTACAATCTGTAATAAATATTATAATAAAATTATAATTTAATTTTCTCTTTTCAAAAGTAAATAATAAAACAATTTAAATTGACAGCAAATTTAATATTACAAATAACTTTCTTAATTTTTTTTATGTATTAAATTTATGTTTTATATTATAGAGATAAACGTTTCTGTTAAGTAATAAGTGTCATATAGTTGTAAAAAAATAAACTTTATAATAATATTATATTATATAAATAGATTATTTGTATATATTTGATTTATTAAATTATTTCATTTTTCAAATCATAAAATAATTGTTAGTAAAAATTAGAACATTGATTTGTGTGTGACTTATTGGTTCTATACTATGTCAATAATATATTAATCAAATTAATATGTTACTTAAGGTAAGCTCTAACAATACTCATTATCGTATAAAATTGCCTTTTAAAATGTACTTACTTGTTGGTAGAATAAAACATTGCTAAATTCCTTTTTAAGATTGAATTAACATGGTGAATTAACAAAGTTATAGTAGATTCGAAGTATACAACAATTTTATCTTAATTTTAAAAGAAATATCCATTTTTTTAAGTCTAATTCAAAAAGACCCTTTTTTTTTCACTATTCTCCAAAACGTTTTAAGACTAATATTTACTCTTCTCAAATTTGATGTATGGATCAAGGATTGACACCTTCAAAATCAACAAGGAACGTTTCGAGGATCCAAGGGTGAGTTCCAAGCCGTTCATCTTCAACTTATGTATCGCGTTCTCTTCAAAAATATTATTGGGTGTGTGGTGCCCAAGGGTGGGTTGGTTGACCATGTTAGAAAAGACCACAAGGGTCTTATCTTGAACATCTCTCGTGGAATCAAGACAAACCTTCCCCACACAATCTTAGAGTATATGTGGTCTTGCATCATCAACTCCAGAAAAGGAAGGAACAAGATCAAGATCATTCCCTATCCAAGACTGATAATTTTGTGTTTATATGTAAGTCTCTCATTCAAGCTCTAAAGGAAGTTGGAGGTTCTATTAAAGTTGAACACTTGGCATCATCCTCTCCTCCCACTTTCAACATCTCAAATCATATCAAGATGAGTCTGGTGTCCCCTAAGCATTGTATTCGACCCAATGGTGATGCAAAAAGAACAGGTCAAGGAAGTGGATTTGTGGTTGTACTCTCATAGTTTGATGACTCTATTGCTCCCATATTCATGTAAGTACAAAGGTACGCCTAAGAGGGGGGTGAATTAGGTGTTAGGAAATACAATGATCCAAGATGTTTGATGAAAAAATACAATGATCTGGAGCCATTTTAGATCTGAAAAGTTGTATTGCTTTCAGTTGTATTCGAATACATGATGTGTGTATTCGTATACACCTCTTTGTAACGTTAAAAAATATTCAAAAATTGCACCTTGTATTCGAATACGCCTTCATGTAGCCGAATACAGATTCGTGAAATTTGTCATTGACTTACTTTGTATTCGACTACAGAAGGTTGTAGTCGAATACAAATGTAAAGATTTTAGCCACTAACTTGTTTTGTATTCGACTGCACATGGTCGTAGTCGAATACAACTGTGAGACTTTTGCTTCTTACTTGCTTTGTATTCGATTACAGGATGCTGTATTCGAATACACTTATGTATTTTGTCAAAAATATTAGTTTTAATACTTTGTTAATGTTATTTTGACTTTTGAAAATACTTTATATGCATAAGTAAATATGAATGGTTCTCATGTATTTAAAGTATGGGTTTGTATCATATACCTTTACATTTTAACATTTGATATGTTTGGTTTTGAAGCTTATTCATAAAGATATTTGAACTTCTTTTTGAGCTTGTTGATTTGATCTTATCAAACTACTTTCGGAAGAGCTAATGAGTTCCATAAGATCCCATGAAATTGAACTAGTTGAAGATGAACCCAAGAAAATGTCAAAAACCATGGCTCTCAAATCCCAAGAAAATTTATAAGGCTCTACAATCAACAAAAGATTTAGAGGTGTGCGAATGGCAAGATCAAAGTGAAGATTCAGATGATAAAGTGATGTCCTTTATCTCAAGAAAAATATAGCACATGTGGAACAACAAAAAGAAATCTTTTCCTAAAAGAGATTCTATACGATCCCAAAATAGCAGAGAATAAAGTGAAAAACTAGACAAAAGAAAGCTCATGTGCTATGAATGCAAGGAATCTGGTCATTCCAAATCAGAATGTCCTAAACTTGCTAAAGGAAAATCCCACAAGAAAGACTTCAAGACCAAAAAGAAAGGTCCTATGGCAACTTGGGACAACTCGGATAAATCATCTAATGAAGATGAAGAACTACAAATATAGCTCTGATGGCAGATACTAACCCAAACTCAGAAGCTGCTGATGAAGAAATTGAGGTATTCACTAACTTATATTGAGTGAACTCATAAATATGCTAAATGCTTTTCTCAACAAAAATTCTAAGGTTTCTTCAAAACTTAAGTTTTTTAGAAAAGCTCATGACATCTTACCAAACAAATGCATTCCCTTGAAAAAGATTTGGAAAACATAAAAAAGGAAAATCTAATTCTAAAAGAAAAGGTTTCAAAAACATTAGAGGATAAAGTCTACAATTCTATTAAGCATGAAATAGAATTTTAAGAGTTTCTAGCTAAAGGGGTAGACATGAATAAATAAACTTATATGATATGTGGTGTTAGTAGAAATAATAAATGTGACATAGGCTTTGAAAAAATGACAGAAAATGCTACCTCTGTCAGTGGTAAAAAGTATGGAAGTTAATATTGATGACTATTCTAGATGAACTTAGGAAAGTTTCTAAATTGGAAAGATGAGACACAAAAAGATGAAAACATTTAAAAAGTATTTTCAAGATTCCATGTTTCTGCACTGAAGGTTCTTTAGAAGAGCTACACTATTGTCGACCATGTCAAAAAGATCCTCAAAAGCCTTGACAGTAAGTGGAGACCAAAGGTAATAGCTATTTAGAAGCCAATGATCTGATCAAACTACCTTCGAAAAAGCTAATGATTTCACTCAGATCCCATGAAATTGAACTAGTTGAAGATGAACCCAAGAAAATGTCAAAAACCATGGCTCTCAAATCCCAAGAAAAGTTATAAGGCTCTACAAGAAACAAAAGATTTAGAGGAGTGTGAATGGGAAGATCAAAGTGAAGATTCAGATGATAAAGAGATGGTATTTATCTCAAGAAAAATCCAGCACATGTGGCACAACAAAAAGAAATCATCTCCTAAAAGAGATTCTAGACGATCCCAAAATAGCAGAGAATAAAGTGAAAAACTAGACAAAAGAAAGCTCATATGTTGTGAATGCAAGGAATCTGGTCATTTCAAATCAGAATGTCCTGAACTTGCGAAAGGAAAATTCCACAAGAAAGACTTCAAGACCCAAAAGAAAGGTCTTATGGCAACGTAGGACAACTCTGATAAATCATCTAATGAAGATGAAGATAATGCAAATATAGCTCTGATGGCAAATACTAACTCAAAATCAAAAGCTTTTGATGAGGAAATTGAGGTATTTTCTGACTTATATTGAGTGAACTCATAAATATGTTAAATGCTTTTCTCATCCAAAGTCCTAAGGTTTCTTCAAAACTTAAGTTTCTTAGAAAATCTCATGACATCTTACCAAACAAATGCAGTTCCCTTGAAAAAGATTTGGAAAACTTAAAAAGGGAAAATCTAATTCTAAAAGAAAAGGTTTTAGAAATATTAGAGGATAAAGTCTACAATTCTATTAAGCATGAAATAGCCTTTTAAGAGTTTCTAGCTGAAGGCCTAGACAAGAATAAATAATCTTATAAGATATGTGGTGTCAGTAGAAATAACAAATGTGACATAGAATTTGAAAAAACGACAAAAAATGCTAGATTTAATGAACCTAAAAACATTGTTTTCATATCTAGGCCACTTAAACTTATACATATTGATCTATTTAGCCCTATAAAGACTACCTCTGTCAGTGGTAAAAAGTATGGACTCGTTATTATTGATGACTATTCTAGATGAACTTAGGAAATTTCCTAAAGCACAAAGATGAGTCACATAAAGTATTCCCTACCTTCTACAAAAAGTGCAAAATGAAAATGTTTTTATGTAACAACGGTTCATAATGATCAGGAAGGTTAATTTGAAAACAAACTTTTTGAAAATTTCTATGAAGAGAATGATATCTTATATATGTTTTCTTCTCCTAGAATACCCCAACAAATGGTGTTGTTGAAAGAAAAAATGGATCTCTTCAGGAAACAACACGCACCATGATTTACGAAATGAACATTGCCAAGCACTGCTGGGCAGAAGCAATGAACACTGCATGTTACATTCAAAATAAAATTTATTTTAGACCTATTTTCAATAAGACTTCTTATAAATTGTGGTAGGGAATAAAGCCCAACGTTTCATATTTTCATTAGTTTGGATGTATTTTATGTATCTTGAACACCCAACACAATATTGCTAAGTTTGAGTCACAAGCTCAAAAGTACATCTTTTTGGGATACTAAAAATGGTCTAAAGTCTATAGGGTATCCAACAAATATACATTGATTGTTGAGGAATTAATCCATGTCAAGTTTGATGACAAAAAGCATGACCATAAAAAGTCAAAGCTAGACATAGACTTTGTAGATTTACAAATTGTAGAGGAACCAGATAAAACTGTCAAACTTAGTCCAAAGTGAATAAAAAGAATCACCTAATAACTCAGATTAAGAGCATTAAGATTCTAAAATTGGATGGAAATACAATTTGTTTAGGCTGCTCTCTGAAATTGAACCTACATCCATATATGAAGCACCACCAAATGAGGGATGGATACTAGCTATGCAAGAAAAGCTCAATAAATTCAAAATGAATGATGTATGGGATCTAGTCCCCAAACCCATATAAAAGAAGCCAAATGAAACCAAATGGGTTTTCAGAAACAAACACAATGAGAATAGTTAAGTGGTTAGATACAAAGCTAGACATGTAGCAAAAGGTTACAATTAGCAGGAGGGTATTGACTACACTGAAACTTTAACATCGAGTGCAATATTAGAGGTTATGAGACTCTTACTTTTGGTTATAGTATTTAATAAAATCATACTTTACACCAAATGGATGTAAAAAGTGCTTTCTTAAATTGTTATATAAATGAAGAAATATATGTCAAGCAACCTTCTAGAGTTGAAGACAATGAATTTCCACACCATGTCTTCAGACAAAAGAAATCTTTATACGCTATAGAATAGGCCTCTTTTAGAAAAGAATTTTGAAAGAGGTTAAGTTGAAACTAATTTATTTAGAAAATCATATAAGAATGACTTTCTCATTGTCTAGATATATGTTCATGATATTATTTTTGGTTCTACTATCCACAGTCACTGGCAATTTTTTTTTAAGTTAATGTAGAATGAAATTGAGATGAGTATGATGGGAGAATTGAAATTCTTTCTTGGAATTCAAATTCATCAAAACTCAGAGGATGTACTCATTCACCAAACCAAATACACCCAGTAATTGCTAAAAAAGTTTAAAATGGATGACTGTAAACCATTTTCCACACCTATGCATCCAACTTTGTCTCTTTACAAGGAAGAGTCAGGTAAAAAGGTAAATCAAAAGGTATATAGAAAAATGAAAGGTTCCCTCATTTATCAAACTATCTCTAGACTTGATATTCTATTTAGTGTGTGTGTGTGGGGAAGCTTTCAGTCTGACACTAAGGAATCGCATTTAACAGTTGTTAAGAGGAGTTTTAGATATCTGAAAGGCGCTACTAACTATGGTAGTAGGTTTATGTGATACTAACTATGGTGGAGATATGCTAGAAAAAAAGAGCTCCAGTGGAAACTACACATTCCTTAGTGACAATATGATCTCTGGATGAAACAAAAGACAAATCATTATTACTCTATTTACATAAAAAAAAAAAATAGAGTATATCTCAATAGCTAATTGCATCACTCAACTATTGTGGATGAAACATCAACTAGAAGATTTCAAAATTTATGAGAGTTAACATTATATCTTCTATGATAACACTTTAGACATATGTTTAACCAAAAACTCTATTCTACATTCTAGGGAAAAACATGTTAAGATTAAACATCACTCTATTAGGGATTATGTCCAGAAAGGTATTTTAGAGATTAAATTTGTCGACAATGATCCTCAATAGGCTTATATGTTCAAAAAAAACCACTTGCTGAGGACATATTCAATCTCATAATGAAACATCTCAAGATTATATTTATCAAAGAATCATGTTGAAATCCTCTATATGCCTAGCCTCTAGTAAAACAAAGTGAATGGTAAAAAATATGACGTTTTGCAAATGATGACATTGAATTTACTTGTGCCTTCGGTTTATTTAACTTCAATTGATTGTGAACATGTAACAATTTTGTAAGGTGTGATACTTTAACAAGTGTCTCACAAGTGCGTTTTTTAAAAAACAAAATCGTTTTGGCTCTTAAACGTTTTTGTACGAACTAGACGTAGCTACCATGTTGGTGGTGAACAAGGATAAATCGTTTTGTCTCTTTGCTTTGTTTGCATTCACTTGCACTATCTTCTTTACTTTAGTATAGCCACATAAAAAGTTTTATTTAAACACAATTCAAATCCCCTCCCCCTTCTTGTGTTCTTTTCATTCTGCAATATATTTTGAAATTCGTATATACAATAAAATATTATATTTCATTTATTAATTATATTAAACACCCCTAAGATTTTGGTCAAGCTTTACCACTGCATCTTACTCTTTCAATCAATTAAAAATGGAGTCCTAATTTGACAATTATTTGAATTGAATATTGTTGTGATAAGAGTTGATTTAATCACTTATCAAGCCTTCTATTTTGGGGTAGATATATAATTTTTTTTAATTTTTTTTAAATATTTTTTTAATATTATGCATATTATTTAACAATAATGTACCAATAACAATGATGGAGTAATAAATGTCGAATAATTAATATTGATTGTATTTTAATTGATAACTTAATGATTGTATTGATGAGTAGTTGTACATAATATTATATGTTAAAATAGTAATAGTAAAATGTGTGTTAAAGTAAATTGCTAGTAGAATAATGAGAGTGAAAGGTTACCTTTTTATGTGTCACATCATATTTTTGTTAATCTAACAATATTTGAATGAAATGATACAATGTCGGATGTTATGTCGCAATAGTATTTAAGAGTATATTGTAATATATTATAATAGATATATAATAACTTCCACAAATTGTTGTATGTTTATATTTCTTGATAAACTTTTAAAAGTATTCAATATATTAAAACTTTTAAAAGAACTATTACCAATTACGATGTAGGAGCAATAAATGTCGAATAATTAATATTTCTTTTATTTTAATTTGTAAATCATGACACGTGAATAGTTATACATAATATTAGATGCTAAAATAGTAACAGCAAAATGCGTGTTAAAACAAATGGCAAGTAGAATAATAAGGAGAATGAAAGAGTACGTTTTAGATGCAACATCATATTTTTGTTGACGTGACAATGTTTAAATGAAATAACATAATGTTGGATGATGTATTGTATAGACCTAATACCAACTATCTAGAACCTGAAAATTGAATCCATAAACCTTAATTAAATAGAGACAAATATAGTAAAATAATAATTAGAATCATAAAACACAATTGAAAACTACATTAAAAATATAGTATGCAACTTGTTTTGGTAGATTCATAAATTAATATTTTAACTTAAACTAATTTAAGTCTTTAACAAATAAGTCTAGACCAGTGTTGTGGTACTCAGCCTATGTCTTGGTTTCTTCCAACTGCTAATATAATCAATAAAGGGGTGAGATAAAATCTAAGTGAGTTCCAAAAATAAAAAGAGGGGTAGTTTTAAAATATTTCTTTCATAGATATGTATAAAAACATTAAATTATTATGCATCTCATGATGAAGCTCTTAACTTCAATTTTTCATAAAATTTTAACTGAAATCGTTCCTTCATTATGATTTTATCAACTATGCATGACCTCAAATTTGTTCATTGAAACAAGGAAAAGTCGCCCAATATCATGATGTGGGTCACTAAGATACTTGAGTCTTGATTGGTAAAGATGGTTTGACCAAACCCCAACCAACGTCTTGATTGTTCTCCTCTACATGTTGTTCCATGCGTAAAATAACCTGAATGTCACACCGTGAATAAAGCCATGCATGATCTGATTAATAAGAATGTAATGTACTTGAGATGTTTTATATCCAATGCATGTATTATGTCATGTATGTAATGCATCCTTCATCCATTATAGTTATAAATACCTTAACAAACTACTAGATAAGTGATAATTAATTCCTAATTCCTTAATTCAAAGTTGGAACCAGAGGCAATTTAGCTAAAGGTAGAACTCTGGACTAACGGTAGCACATTGTAACGTAAACAGATCAGAGGCAACATGACCAGAGGCAGCATGATTAGGGCACATGATTCTGACAAGAGGTTGCATAATCAGAGTTAGAGAATATGTGACCAAAGGAAGAGTCAAATAATACATGGCCAGAGACAGAATTAGAGGATACGTGAACAATTATCACAGTTAGAGGCAAATGAACAGTGATCAGAGTTAAAGGCAGAAAGGAAAAACAAATCTTTGGAACCAAGTAGATTTTATATTTAGAGTATTGATGATAACAAAAGTATTTTATGAAAACAATATATTTGACTTCGAAAAGTATGAAAGAAGACTCATGTTTCTGAAGAAAATCTAAAATAAGATTTTTTTCATATTTATAATTGAAAACATATTTGACTTAGTTGAAAATAAGATATGGTCGTGATTTGAAGTAGATTTGATAAAGATTTATCTACAACAAAATATGAACAAAATGACGAACATAATCAATATGAAGAACTTACAAAATCAATCTAAACAAAATAGGAATAAATGCAATCTAAAGAATTTACAAACTCAATCTGAACAAAATACAATTCATAATTATACAAGGACTAAATTGAAGTCCAAATTTTAACTATAAATAGATACTCCAAACTGAAAAAGAAAATCATCGAAAAACATAAAAAAGTAGTCTTAGAGTTCAAAGAGAGAAACACTTGTTCGAATGAGAAATATTCTCTAAGTGTTTTCTCTTAGAGTGTGAGAGTTATTATTATTATCAGCTTTGTTAGAAGCAAACACTTAAAGTTCCAATCATTTGTAACCAACCTAATAGTGGTTTAGTTTGTTCGTCAATATGTGTTTGTCAGGTTGTTAAAAGAAGACTTGGCTTGTAGGGTCAAGGTGGCTAGTTCCTCAAACGTTTTGGGTTGCCAAGTTGTTTGGGAAGCCTAGTTAAGAAGGTCAGGTGCATTGTAATTCAAGGTATTTGAATTAGTAGATTAAAGCCTTCTAAATGAGGGGATTTGATGTAGCAAAGTTAGTGATGAATCTGGATAAATCTACGTGTCAAATTTTTATTCTTTCACTGCTTGCTACATGTGAATCTGATTGCTTCTACTCCAAGTAAGTCACCAAAACTGATCTAGTTTATTTTATTTATTTATAAATTATCAAAAATTTATCAACTTTGGCAAACACAATTCAACTCACCCTTTTCGTGTTGGCACCTTCAATTAGCATCAGAGCATGATATCAAGAATGAGCGCTTTATAGTGTTTGGTTAATAAAATCTCAATGTAACACCCCGTTTTTCAAAGCGAGGGTGTATTTTTTTTTCAAAAGAAATTAAAATAAAACAGAGAAAATAAATAAGGAAACACCTTTGGGTAAATAATTAAGTCATAATAATTTACAAGCAGCGGAATAGTTTTTCGAAACATGAGTCCAAAATATTTACACATCAAAAAGTGGTACAATCTTCCACTTTGAAATAAACACAATTCAAAATAAAGACATATGTTCCCTCTATGTCAACCTAATCTGATCATTCTACAAAAACTATGCACCCTGAGTGATCTCCACGCGCCCCGTAAGATCCTCCTAACATAGCTCCAGTCAAGCATTCCCATCTACATTCCCATCCGTAGGGTACGAACAGGTAGGATTGTCCTGACTCTCATCTGAGGGCAAAGCCCAGATTTCCACAATAGTTGTAAAGGGTCACCAACCGAAATTAACAGTTAACACATAACATTTAAGTTTTTAAATGCACAAAATACCTTTTCAACTTAGCATGCACCTTAAAAGTGTTTCCATATGCTAAAAATTCATAAACAAGGTTGAAAAATGAAGTTTTTAACAAAACAGCATTTCTGTATTCGAATACAGCATCTTTGTATTCGAATACAAGGCTATTTCAGCATTCAGCAGCAAAACAACATGTCTGTATTCGACTACAACAGTCTGTATTCGACTACACAGCAAGTCAGTGGCAAAACAACATGTCTGTATTCGACTACAACAGTCTGTATTCGACTACACAGTAAGTCAGTGGCAAAAACAACATGTCTGTATTCGAATACAGCCTGTTGTATTCGAATACACATCAGACAGCAGCAGAAAAACAGCATAATTCAGCATTTTTCAGCTTTTCAAACGGTTTCGAAATCAATCAACACTTACCCACAAATCCAAACAATCAAACTTAGCAATTATAACGCAATCACCACGACATCTTGAGTTTCGAAACAGTTTTGCAATCAATCACACTTACTCAAAACTCCAAAACAAATCACTTAGCGATTATAACACAATTACCACGACATCTTAAGTTTCGAAATGGTTTTGCAATCTAACATACCATCACACAATTCCAAAACATAGTTCTTAGTACAATCAACAAAATCACAATTTGAATCAAACACACTTACACATAGTTTCAAAACATAACACTTAGCAAAATCAACACAATCATAATTTGAATCAAACACACTTATAATACAATTACTACACGGACAAAACGAACCAACAATTCACAATTTACCAAGGTGTAGTCTCTCACGGACAAACACCTGTGCAGTCTCTCACGGACAAACACAATTCACCAGGGTGTAGTCTCTCACGGACAAACACCTGTGCAGTCTCTCACGGACAAACACAATTTACCAAAAACGTAAGTCGTAAACATACCACCTATCACGGGTCAGTACTGTTTACCGAGGTGCCACCTATCACGGGTCAGCACAACTTACCAAACGTAAATCGTAAACGTACCACCTATCACGGGTTCAGTACTGTTTACCGAGGTGCCACCTATCACGGGTCAGCACAATTTACCAAAAACGTAAGTCGTAAACATACCACCTATCACGGGTCAGTATTGTTTACCGAGGTGCCACCTATCACGGGTCAACACAACTTAACCAACGTAAATCGTAAACGTACCACCTATCACGGGTCAGTACTGTTTACCGAGGTGCCACCTATCACGGGTCAACACGATTTACCAAAACACACATAAGTAAACAAGACATTAAGAGATTCCCCATTCTTAAATCTCATTTAACTTAAAACGATTTTCAAAGTAAAACATTAAGCAAATAGACATATTAAGAGATTCCCCATTCTCAATATACTTTTTACTTAAACGATTTCCACAACAAAACATTCAGTAAACAAGACATTAAGAGATTCCCCATTCTTAATACTCATTTACTGAAACGATTTTCAAAAACAAACATTGAGTAAACAAGACCTTAAGAGATTCCCCATTCTTAACGCCCAGTTAACTTAAACGATTTTCAAAACGACATTAAGTAACCAAGACATTTAGAGATTCCCCATTCTTAACGCCCAGTTAACTTAAACGATTTTCCCAAACACACATTAAGTAAACAAGACATTAAAAGATTCCCCATTCTTAATACTCATTTAACTTAATGGTTTTCAAATTCCACGCAAAACAACTCAAACATATTATCAACCCACATCAAAACACATCAATTCATTTTTCCACAAAATCCAACCAAACACATATCAAATTTCATCAGTATCAATTAAGAACACGTCAAACAACGAACACAAATGAACACAATCCACTACTCAAACACACAAGTTTCATTTACTCAAAATCATACATAAATGAGTTTAAATTCATTTTCTAAGAAACATTCATCAATATAACCAAAACCTAACTCTAAGATTTTACCCATAAAACCTTAGATACCTTTTTTCCCAAATCAATACTCCAACCCTAAAGAAATTCGTTTCCACACAACCACAGATAAGGCCCTAAATGCAAACTAAAAGTTTGGAAGGAGCCCTTACCTTCACGTTAGCTGTAACGTGCGATTACAGTACCGCGAGCAAATCCGGTAAAATCTCCGCTTGCAACGTTGCTTCCAAAGTTGGTTCCCTAGCACCGTAGCGTGGTAGTGAACAACTTTCCCTTCTATCTCTTCGCGAAACGAAGTTTAGATCTAGATGAAACGGGGAGGTTTGTGTTTGAATCCCTAATACCGTTTTTCTTCGTTTTCGAAACAACGGGGAAGTATGAAGCTGAGAAAACCTTGCCCTTTTATCCACTAATCCTTGGGTTTCTATTCTTGAAGTCAAAGAACGAAAAAGAAATGGAAGAGAAAGAAGGAAGAAGAGCTGGTTTGCGATGGAAAGCTTCCTCTGTTTACGTTGTTCTCTGCCTTTTTACTTTTCTAGCTTTCCATATATACATATATATATTACATACTATTTGTATATTTATATATATTACTTATAATATATATTCATATATATATATATATTATAATTAAAACTAGCCCAATAAATATCTAGCAACTCTCACATAAATATCTAGCAACTCTCATCTCATAGTTTTCCTAAAAAGGTTCTTCTTGAATATGAGTTATCTGGAGTGGCCTATCTACTTCTTAGTTTTCTTCCTCTTCAGGTCCAATTTCTTTAGTTGCATCTTTTTCCTCACCTCGAACATGTTTTGATGGTTTGTTGTGGGTTGAGGATAGGATCCTTGCATGTAAGAAGTTAGAACATATTTGATGAGGTTAATAGAGTTAGTGTGTTTTGAAAATTTTGGAAAAAATAGGAATTGAAGAATTTGGGGAAGATGATGAAAATGTATTGGTGAACTATTTAGAATGGCTATGGGTAGAAGAGAAACAATGAAAGAATGGTTTGTTTTTTTATCGAGAATGAGATAAAAGGATGGGAAATTGAAGAAATTCGCCATTTTGACACTTGGACATTCCTTATTTTACTTCTTCTATTCATTCCTATCCTAATTAAAATTCCTTATTCCTAAATTAATCATGATAATGTTTTAAAATCATTATTTTCTAAATTTTTTTAATTTAATGAGTTATTACATATCGCAATAATATTTAAGAATCTATTTTAATAGATTATAATAGATTCAATCCTTCATTAGTAAAATATGGCCAATAATAAATATTGATATCAATAAGTTAATAAATTTACTTTCTTGTTTTATCAATGAGATTTACCATTTTAAACCGCTTTATCAAATATCATAAAAAAAAATGTTTGTGAAACAATTCACTTATAAAGGAGTTTTAAAACCAATTTGAAATAATTCACTCGAAAATTAATTGGATCAAATTTTAATAACCAATTTGAACCATACCTGATTTTGAGCTGATCCAAACCAAAGGGAAATCAATTTGAAAAATAATTGATTTTTACTTAAATAGTTTAGGAACCGAACTGCATAAATTTGCTCTAATTTGGTGTATCCAATAGACTCTAGTTTTCAGGGCTTGAGAGTCATGTCTATACAACATCAACTTAAAATTGTTCACCTATTTTCATAGTAAGAGTTTTTTTTTTGACATTAAACTGGTAAAATGATATATAAATCCCACAAATCAACATATTTCAAAGCCATAAGTTTCATGAAGGATTCACGGTATTCATGTGATCATCGAAATCATTGCCAGCTATGTGTGCTCCATTCATGTTGTTGTTATTCTGCTTTGTCATTACAACCTTGCTCATGGGAAGTAAAAATCATATCAAGGACCAATACAATAAATAAGAGAATGTAAGATACAAAAAGATGGGAAAGAGTTGAATAAAGAGAGATAATGAAAATAAGAGTCACATTTATAGCGAGAATTACTTAGTGTAAAGTCATTGCACCACCAATTTTAAAGAGGTGTCTTGTGACTATACAAGTTTGAATCTAGTGTTTGTTTGATTTATCAACATAATACGATAAGTTAATTCAGAACTCTATCATATCTTGTTTTTTTAGTTGAAATTTTAATCCTAAATATGAGCTAGGGGACAAACCAATAGAATATGATAAAAATAGTAATTTACTCAATTACTTTTATAAAATATAATTTAAAACACAAATAAAATTATAGAGTTTGATCTTAAATTTAAAAATAAAATATTAATAATTAATTTAAAAAATGTTTATGATTTTATCACAAGGATAGTTTTGTTTTGTTTAGATAATTTAATAAATATATAGTTTTGTCATTTTAAAATAAATATAATTTTTTTACAAGGGTATTTCTGGGTTTTAAATATAATATATATCATATATTTATTTATATTCTAACAAATAAAATAGAATTATTTAGTTACTCATGATTTAAAAAAAAATTATTTATTTAGTGATGTCAATGGATAATTTTAAATATAATATTACTTCATTACTTATTTACAATTTTAGTATTTTTTATTAATTTATTATATTAAAAATAAAATAAAAACTAATATGTAATTACTCACAATAATAATTTTGTAATTATATTGATGAGATATGTACTAAATATATGAAAAACCCTCCCGCTACGTCTCGCTGTACATTCCTTTAGCTATAGGTGTGTCCAATCCGAGAATAGTCCGTTCCACATAGTGCAAGGAAGCTCGGTGGGGTTTCATAAGAGGGTCATGCGTACTGTGCCATCGTCCAACCAGTACAGTATGGCCATTTCAAATCGCGAAAATCAAAGAAAGGATAGAAGGAGAAGAAAAGAAGCGCCACAAATATTGTTATCCTATTGGTTATTACATGTATATCAAACAATGAATATGATAATATTTATTCTATCATTATCTTAATTTTATCTAACTTTATATCATATAATATCGTTATCATATCCTTCACATCAAACGAGCCACATGACCATCGCTATAGGTTTTCGTTTTTTACTTATTGTTAGTGTTTGTAGAGAAAAACTCCTTAATTATCTTTATTGTTTTATCACTAAGGATCAAATTCAAAAACTAAGTGAGTTAAGTAATACTATTTGTGTCTCTTTAAGTAAATACTATTAAAGTAATCGATTTCTCGAATATAAATAAAAGACAATTATTAATGCAAAATTAATATCATAGAAATGAAAAGATATATGCAAACTATATATTTCATATTTTGTACATGAAAATACAAAAAGATGCCATTCTATAGTCCTGTTTATTTTAACAAAAACCTTACTCACAAACCTATCTCCTTACACATAAATGGTGGTTCTTATTATGTTTTTAACATGGATGCCAAAATCATTCAAAATTTAGACAATAAAATTATAGGGATTAAAAATGAAATATAGTAAATCTATTGGGATAAAAAAAC